>JAQIXV010000746.1:0-19035 GCA_034700625.1 Tectocepheus velatus
CAATCAAATCGACCAAAACTTACCTAATCTCAGATTTCTCAGCACTTGGTGTAAAGATTGGAACGAAGACAACTTTTGGTGTCTAACCAAAATTAGCAAGCTCAAAGAGTTTAACAACAAGGGAATGATTGATATGAATGATATAAATTATTCCTATTTATTGAACAATTATCGACAATATTTCAAATCAATTGAAATAATTTCTGATAAAATTCGTATTGTTTTCTAATATAATGTTTAAATGAATGAAAAGAATAAACTTTTCTTTAATTAGTCTATTATTGTATCGAAATAATTATAATTTGAAAATATTTTATTGAAAATAAAAATTAATTTGGTTTTAATTGAGTAGTTTTTGTGACCATTAATCCCATCATATATTCAAATTGCAAACAATTTATAGATTTTTAATTGTTTTGAAGTATAAGAAAGTTATCGAATCCAATAGAAAGTCATATTCAAAAACTGTCGACAAATAAAATAAAATTCAAATAAAATCACTGAAAAGTGTGTCAACAGATGTCTAACCAATAGTTTGAAACACGTTTTGAGTTTTAAAACACAAAAAACCAAAAACAACTCAAAACGCAAACAACGACTCAAACCTATATAACACACAGACATCCCCTCCACTCCACACATACCCACAAACACCAAAAAGAGCCCAAAACCTCATCCAAAACAAAACTGCAGTTAAGCGCAAACGCACAGCACATGTAATACCAACACAACACAAGTCATAGACATAAACCCATTTCCTATTCCTCTTTGAAAAACATTCACAAAATGGTAAGTCATTTATCGAAACGTCTCTTCAGTTTGGGATCAAATTCAACGATAATTAACGAATTGATTACCACTTATAGCCACCGAAGAAGGACGCGAAGAAGGACTCTAAGGCTCCGGCGAAGAAAAAAGAGGGCGGAGGAGGGGGTAAAGCGAAGAAGAAGAAGTGGTCTAAAGGCAAAGTGAGGGACAAACTAAATAATCTGATCCTCTTTGATAAGGGAACGTACGACAAGTTCGTTAAGGAAGTGCCCTCTTATAAGTTGATCACACCGTCGGTAGTGTCCGAACGGCTTAAGATTAGGGGATCTCTGGCCCGGAAGGCGCTCAACGAACTCCACGAGAAGGGACTCATACGGCAAGTCATTAAACATCACTCGCAGATCATATACACCCGAACCACGAAAGCCGATGACGCGGCCGCCGAAGAAGAGGCCGCCGCCGAAGCACAGGAGACCGGAAAAGGGAAGAAAGGAAAGCAAAAGTCTTAAGACAGTTGTCCTCCGCTTCTCTTGTCTTTCGAGTGATTTGTTTGTCTTTTTAAGTCTGAACTCATTTTTCTATTAATTGTATTGAATTTAACGCTATTTTTGGGTTCAAATTAAAGAAATGATTTGAGAAAACGATTCCTCTGTTTGTGTCTTAAATTGTGGCCAATTTTGCGGCGATTTTTTGGCCAACAAATGCCGTTAAATTACGTCCGCTTTTATTGTTTCTGACGTAACTATTGGATGGACTGATGGCGTGACGTCCCCTTTCAAAGGGAAGGTATCCAAAACGGGGGTATATTTCACACAAATTGTCATTAATTTTGAGATAAAACCCAAAAGTCTTAAGACTTTTAAAACTGAAAATTTGACTCAAAATTAATTAAAACTGGATTTTAAAGTAATTTCATTCGCAAACGACATGATCTGAAGAGCGGTTGAAATCTGCAAAACAAGTAGTGTTTAAACGATAGGGTTCTGAAAAACGTTAAAATAGTTAACTTAGTCTTTGAACGTCTCATCAAATTATAAACACTTTTTTGTGTTTTTTCACTGATTTTTGTTGTCATTTGATTTGAAGTCATTTTTGTTCACATTTTGAGACAATTTTCAATTATTTTAATCGCATTTAAGACTGAATTATGTCCACAAATGAAGACAAGACGGGACTAACGGATGACAAACAGGAAATATGTGACCAAAAGACCGCTGAAGACGACGAAGAGTTGAGTGCATTACTCGACAGTAAGTTTTTAAATGTCTTTTCCTTTCAAATGGTTTTCGGGTTTTTCCCAACGATTTCACTGATATTCATATCATTCAAAACAATGTCTAATATATCAATGAATTGATCCAAAGGTGCGTTGAATGAGTTCCAGCAGTTGAAGACCAAAACAGTGTCGGCTCCGGAAGTCGTGTCCAAACCGGTGGCCACCACTTCATCGGCAAATGCCTCTACAGAACAGACTTCCAGCAAAACTGTTGAACCAAATGAAGACTCTTTTGACGCCAATATAAACACAGATTTCGCTAAATTTGATGAAATGTTTTCACCGCTAATCAACTCCGACCCCGACCTCAAAGAGCATTGGACTAAATTGACCCAATCCTGTGCTGTCGCAGGTCTCACACACACATCGAGCACAGCCTCACAATTGTCTTCAAAAATCTAATCTATTTATGTTTGAATCGATAGCTAACAACACGAGTGATGAAGAGTTTCAGAACTCACTTCAGGAGACACTCAAAACAATCTCAGAAAAGGCGCAGACAGTTGTCGGACAGGAGAACAACCTCTCGGAGGAAGAGTTGGCGAAGATTTGGTCCAATTTAGGTATTGGTGGCGAAGAGGACGAGATTGGAGGCAATGGTTTCGCTAATTTGATGCCTTTGATGACAAATATGATGCAAAACCTCTTATCTAAAGAACTTTTATATCCGGCGCTCTCGGAGTTAGTCGAAAAGGTATGTCAACAGTCGAACCGTTCCGTACAAAGCAGTTCCCAAACAATTAAAACAATTGTCTCTTAATCGACAGTATCCCCAATATTTGGACGAAAACAAAGACCAGTTGTCGGCCGAAGACATGAAGAGATACACAAAACAAATGGAACTCATGAGAGAAGTCTGCGATGAATTCGATTCGGAGAAACCGGAGGACACCGAACAGGAAAAGAAGGAACGGTTCCAAAGGATTTTGGCTATAATGCAATCGATGCAGAACTGCGGGTCTCCGCCCACACAACTCATTGGTGACGTCCCAGACTTTGCCGCCGGTCTGCCCCCAGACCTTAAACTACCAGATATTCCGGGCCTTAGTGACGGCCAGACTCCCGGACAGTGTCTAATCATGTGATGCCATTCCTAAACAAATTCAAATCATTTTTGAGGACAACTCTTTTTTTCTACTTCTCTTTTCCGGACAATTAGTTCTCATATAATCGTCGAATAGTAGCGGAAATACCCCCAAAAAATAGCCTCAACTCAAGACTAGTCACAGCCCTAACAGCTCTGGTTTAAGTCGAAAAAGGGGAACGGCTTATGACCCTTAAAAAGCGGGTCATTAGTCCCTAATCTGATATTTTATTTAATAGTTTTTTTTTCTAAACACAAAATTCAGGGGTTTTTCGCTTAAAATCAATGTTTTAAATAAGAGGAACAGAACTGCCTTTCCTTCAAATTATTAGTTTAATTAAGTTATTATTTTTACAGATAATTATCGCTTGAATTATAGACTTTTATAACAAATATAAAAACAAAAACTTATTTTAGGTTTTCATTTGGTTTTTGATATAAAGTTTAGATTTTAGTATAAATTCAAACAAAATATAAGTAAATTATTCTCTTATTTATTGAAATCGATTGCAATTAATGTGTATTTTATTGCCTTTTATTGAAATTTTTGGGGGAAAGGGAGGCATGACTTACATCATTGTATTTAAAGACAAGAAAATATATATAAAAAAACAATAATTTATTTTATAATATATTAAACATTAATCGTAAAAATATAATCGTATTTGACGTCAAAAAATAATCTCAAATCTTATAGACTTTGAAAGTGTTTGAGTCATAACTCTTTAGTTTATCGCTTCTGGTTATGAACTGCTGTAACGAAATGATTGGGGTATGGCTTGACTTGAGTTTACGGCTGGAAATGCTATCGAATTTAGCCGTTGATATGCTGTCCATGTCTTTGAGTGCTTCCAATTCTTTTTTGAACAGACATTTGTGGTTCTCCTCGAGTATGTATTCCCAGGACCTGTACTTTTCCGAGTGTTCCGACTCTGTTGTCTCACTTGTGTTAGAACTCGAAGACTTCAGACTCAGGTCTTCCTCACAGCGGCTGAACAGTACATATGAAAAGATATATTCGAAAATTATTACAATTATTCAAAAAAAAGTGTAAAATATTTGCATTTGTTTCGCAAAAATAGGCAAAAAAGTCGGTTCTTATGTTAATTATTATCGAAAATTACTATTCATTTGAAATCATTTCAAAGTTTAAAAGTTTAGACAAAATTACGGAAAAGACTATCAATTTTCGAGTCGAAAAGTCTTAAATAATCAAAATTTTGTCAATAATTACAATAATTTTCGTTTGGGTTACGGCCTCTGAATCGCTAATTGTCTGAACATCTGAACCAATACCTCATTGAGTCAGTCATTAGTATAACTCATAATAGTGTTTGAGGAGCGACTACTTCACTCCCGAAAGAGTAAAAACATAATTAGATTACAAGACATCGGAAGCAAAGGTTAAAAAACAAATTTACGACAAATATATCGGAAATGTTGAAAACAATGACAAACAGTCACTAAAACAATACCCCTTTCCTCAAAACAGAAGTAAACCTATGTTTTCAGGAATAGACAGATGACAAACACACCCGTCCTTTGATAGCATAGGGATGTGATCCAAGAAATTATAGGAAACAAAAGTGAATCAAATGATAGATACAGAAAAAAATCCATTGAATTGAATGAAAGAAAAAAACAAAAACCAAACCTTAGTTTGTCTTCAATCAGCTTCGGATGGATAGCCAGCGCCAGAAAGTTAGCCCCAAAGCAATGGTTATCACAATCGTCGCAATTATTCATCAAATTATTCTTAGAGTTAATAACTTCTGTGTATTTCTTCAACTTATCGGTCAGTGTCTGAAGATTTTTGGCTGAAAACAGTTCTTCAGTTATGGCCTCCTCTTCGACAACATTTATGCCCATCAGTAGAGCGAATGAATGGCTGTTATCACTGCTTAGACTTAGTTCGTGGCAAATAGGGTCGGGTATGAAACCGTTGTCATCGCGCAGACACTTCTTCTGCGATGACTTGTTTGCGGAAATTGTCGTCTGCTTTGAACATAAGTTTATTATTTTTGGGGAACGGCTACTAATATTGCTATCATCGGGAGGTGTCAGCGGAACCTGTCTTAAGGTTGTCCACTGTCCACAAGTGGCCACTTTGACGGCAATCGTTCCGTCACTGGTATCTGACTTCAAATGGGCTAAAATGATATTAACGTTATTCAAGTTCTCGCACTTCCTATCACTCAATAGTCTAAACATCGAAAGAATTGTATTCTTCAGGAAATCGTTTTTGGTTTCGATGCAATCCATTTCCGTTTCGACAATTGAACTGAAGTTAGTCTTAATAATTGGCGCAAACTTTGTTCCGTTCACTAAACCTATGATTAGCTCCGATTCGGACAACACTTCCACACAAACTGAAGAGTTTATGAATGAGTTACTGATTGCGATCTGGGAGTGGGTCCGCACACCACCGATGTCTACGAAATGGATCAGTCGTTCGCTGACCGGAACCGTCAAGTATTGGGATCTGTTGATGACGTTTCGGGCGTTGAAACCTCCCGTTCCGATCATATCCAGGTGTTTCAGTGACGGACAGTTGTTGAACAAGATATCCAGGTTATTGCCTAGTTGGAAAAAGTGTTTAGATTAGAAGATGAACAAGACCAAAAAATTTTATGAAAGCCTATCAATCATTCAATTGGTATAAAACAAAATCAAAACGATATTTAAATTAATTTGAAATATGAAAAAGTATTATAGCCTATAATTACTATAACCTGGATTATTAAGTCATTTCGTGTGCCATAATTGTACGATTAGCATGCTAAATTACTTTGTTAATCAATATTTCATGCAATAAAATAATGAGAACAGAGTTTTCTTTGCTTTTGATATCAATTTATTTTTTTGTTTGACTTATATTTCAAAATCAAAATTAGAAACAAAAACCAAAAATAATTTACTAATACTTAATACTCAGCGGAAGAGTAATCCTTTTGTGTATTCATTTCATAACTATTTTTACAAAAAAAAAATAATTTACGTTTGAATGCATTCAAAAGTATTTAAAATACTTAAAACTATTGTGAATTTGAGACAATTTTTATCAATAATTTTCAAAATTAATCTCAAAATTCAGATCACGTTTCGTGTAATCACTCGAAAATATATTACAAATAATTACTCCGAAAAAAGTTTTCAGCGGATAATTCATATGACATATAAAACTTCCACACATTCATCACTCCCTTTAAATTGAGCATGCTATATATTTTTTTCAGAGGGTCTGGGTGATATAATCACGAATCTCATCGACAAAACACTCGATAATTTTCAATAGGAATTCCAATGACTTTATTATTATTTTTGAATAATTTATTCAAAACTTTTCCCACAAAACCATTAGAAAGAGAAGTGAGAAATCGATTCATAGATCAGATAAAATCTGAGCAAAAAAAAGTACAATTCATTCAAATTGTTTAACAAAAATATATGTGAAAACTGGACACAAAAATAAAGATATTATATTCAAAGGAAGAAAAATTTCTTTACTTCAATTCACAAATACATGAGAATGGCATAGCCCTGGTCAGGGATAAGGATCTAATTCACAGCACACATACGCACACAACAAAAGGGTCCGGTATTTCCTGCATTTTTTCAGAGCACAGCTCTCTTTTCTTCTTCAGATTTTTCCCTCTTATTCACGAAAATCATGAAAAGTGAGAAAACGGAGAGAATTAGTCGTAAAGAAGAGAAGAAAAAAAATATTTTAACGAAAAATATTTTGCTTTCGTTTAAAAGGAATTCCTATTATGTAATGCTTTGGGAATATAAGTCAAAAAACAAGAGCTAAGGAGCCCTTCCAGACACCAATTTTATTCGGTCCCCTCCAACAGCCGAAAGAGAGGGCAAACCGTTTTATTTACATAAATTACATTTTGTGCGATCGGCCACTCATTCAAAGGTAAGAAATCTAATTCAGAAGCAGTTTATCATTAAATACCACAATATTTGTGGATTCGATTAAATTAGTTTACCTGAGCTTTGGATAAGGGGGACGGCATGAGAGGGACAGGCCCTTAGTTTTTTATTTACCATAATAATAATCAATAACAATTATAATTTCATAGATTCTTTTCCCTCTGAGGACTGGTATCCAAAATAAATTGCTTTTAATTAAATGTTTCGATCAATTGATCCCAACTTTTATGGTATCTCTTTTCCGCACAGAAGTAGAAAAAAAATAAGACTGGAATTAAATAAGCAATTACAATTTTCATAATTGAGCTAAACACTTGAAGCAATGCTCTTGCTCATCCCTGACCACAATCGAGGAAACATTTTAATGCAAATAAACATTTTGAGGGAAAGCAATGAATTCCCAATGAATTGTCTCACAATTTAACCACAGGTGGAAAAATTAAGAGGAACTGGATTATTGCCATTTGAATACAATGGGAAAGTAAAATTAAATGAACATATTTATCTGGCAAATATGATAATTAAAGTTAGCAGTGTGAAATTAAACTCTAATAACTCTGAGAATCAAAGGCTTTAAAAAATTTGAAAAAAAATAATTTGAAATTCAAATTACAATTCTTTGCATTTGTTGCTGACTTTCGTTATAAATCCTTATTGAAAGCTCTGGCTATTAATTAATGCCAGGATTAGAGCCAAGTCGTGAAAAATGTTGGGAAAAGTTGTAATTTTCTTCAATAAAAAAATAATGAAATTCCAGACTTTTTAGGCATTAATTCAAAAAACAAGTGATAATTGAGATCTTCAGAAGTGATAGCATTTAAACAAAAGTTTCACACATCGAAAGTCATACATAACTGTTAGGTGTGAGGACTGGGCAAAGGGTAGGCCCGGTTCTCATGTGACTCATATTATGCTAATTCAAGTTTATATCAAATATTTAAGGAAAGATAAAAACCGTGGAAACAAATTATCTAAACACTTATCCACTCTTCGAGACTAGAATTAAAATATGTGCTTCAGTTAGACAGACCTCGAGCATTAAAATGGACGGAAAACCTTGAACTGAATGAAATCACATAATAGTATGATTGAAATTACAATTTTCACAATTAATTTCAATGACACAAGGTAATTTTGATTAATACTTATTGTTGTTTTATCTGCCCTGGAGCATTTATTTGCACATCCCTGTCCATCAAGAGAGGCCTCAATTATGGAAATCTCTCAATAAAGTAATTTAATGAATAAAATTATAGTAAACTAAAAGTCGATTAAAACCAAAACTCAATTCAAAACAAATATTATGAATAAATTAAATACTATTTTTCAACACTAGAAAAAATATTCCCATCGTTTTGACTCAATTGACAAAAGCATTGAAAAAGTTATAGGAGAGGGGTATGGGAAGAGACAACACTTAATAAAAGACTAAATCAATTACCTGTTAATAGCTGTTCGTCGAAGCAATTATTGCTTATATCCAAGACCTGGAGCTGTTGGCAGGACTTCAACAGAGGAATTGTCGTCATTTGGTTTGTGTGCAAAATGATTGTGTGGAGAGTCGGACAGCCATTAATGCGATTCAATTGACTTAATTGATTGCCACTTAAGTTAACGTATTTCAATTGACATTTCTCCAAATCAAGTTTATTGCACTCACGACCGGACTGGTTGTTATCCAAATTCGGTTCAGAATTACTATTGTTTGTATCACTAATAGACTGATAGCTTATATTAAGATCAGTCACAGACGGAAACGACTCAACAATTCTGTTGATTAAGTTCTGGTCAATTGTCAGACGATTAAAGCTTGCGATCAATTTTGAGAGTAAATTGTTATTCAAATTGACTCCGATTTGCGTTACGTTATTGTGAGATATGTTTAGTATTAGCAAACTGTTAGGGGAAAAATGAGCAAGACCATTAGAAAAGTAAAAACTTAGGTATTTATCAATTATTGAAATCAAGTTATAAATCAAATAAAAATCAGATAGAATTCAGAATCACATTCAAAACGCATTCAAATAAGCACTTTATCTCGACTTTCATCAAAACAATTATCAAATTTTACAATAAATCTAATCAACAAAACAATAATTTAAATAAATGAAAGTTTCAAATTCAGAACTCAATTAGCCAAGCTCGTTTTCCACTTCAATTTATCATTGATAAGTTTTTTTTATCGGAAAAAATGCTGAAAATTATTTCACATTATTCACGGCTAAGACTCTAATCTATTGCATAATCAATGAATAAGTAATCAATTATTCTGTGCTATCAGATGGAGAAGTCATTGAAAATTAATTCATTAGCTTTTGTTGCTAGAAGCTAATCGAGATCAATAATCTAACTAATCAATCGCCCAGGTCAATTAGATCAATCACCTAGTTCCAATCAAACTCTACTTTGAAAACTCAATCAAAAATCAATAATTACTCACTTTTTTAATTCATTGACTTCAATGGGAATGGAGTTGAGCTCAGAATTAGACAAATCTAATAGAGTTAGAGCACAGAAGTCTTGTTTATCATTAGACAGGAGTTTATTAATGCAGTGAAAGCCATAGGCTTTTGACGAACAGTACTTAAAGTCATCTGTTTTCCAATTTTTGTGATTATTATTGTTATTCTGATTATTATTATTAAGAGTATTGTCTTCGAGTGAATTCAATTCTAATGAAATCATTTTTGACAATCAATTCACATAATAATGACTATTATTTTGGGTAATATTTTTGCAAAAAAATCTGATGACTTGTTATCAAACAAATAACTTTTAAACTGATAGAAATGTCTTCAAGAGCTGTCGACTTGAATTTGGTTCACAAGTTTTTCATGACCACTGACAAAAACTTAGCTTGATCAGTATTTTTGGATGTGGACCAGGCTCTGGAAAAACACAGTTCTCAACACATAATATCCCATTAAAAAGTCTATTCAGTTCCCATTCAATAGAGTATTATATGACTTCAAAAAAAAACACAATCAAAACGAAATAGACTTTTATCATAAGTCAGTGGAAAAAATGTGTTTAACACAAATTTTTTTTCCACAATAAATCAAAAAACTATTTTTTTCGGATGAAAACAATACAACAGTTTTTTACCAGAATTTTCCTCAATAGAGAAGAAAAGCAAAAATAATTTCAAAATTAATTTCAAAAGAAATACAATTTTTATTTTATGAGAAGAGACTTGAGTCGAGAAAAACTTTTCACACAAACTATAAAAGCGTTTTAAAAGATAATAGAAAAGAAATTTTTCGTTTGCGTCAAAAATCCCATCAAATTCTTTGAAGAGATATTAAATTTGAAGTGAATTTGATATTCAATCACAAAATAATAGCAAAAATCCAGTGAATTGTTGTGAGAAAAGAGTTTTAGAGCTGTTTTCCCAACTGATCAGAAGCACAGGTATATGAGAACTACCCAATCGATTGATACGAATGGTTGCACACAATTGAACACAAGAACAACAATAACTATAATTATCGATAATTCAAAACAAGATAAATAAGAAATACTAGTTTTTATTGATTTGAAAAACTTTATTCTTAAGCAAAACGAGCGCTCGGTTTCTGTTATCGATACCCAGAGCTCATGATTTTTCGGTAGCAGTCATTCAATTATTGGTTTAAAAAAAATTCCGTTCACTTCGTATATCAATAAGAGATTTGTTGCAAAACTTTTATTGTCTTCAGTTTTTCTCCACTAATACTCGACTCACGGCTTCGGATACTCAAAGCAAAAGCCAGTGACAGGTGTTTACTGAATGAAGGAGAGAAAAGTACTGAACGTTTTCGTTGAGCTCAGGCACAAAAACTGTTGAGCCGAGGAACAGCACAACAGCAGAATCCCAGAGTTCTTGAAATACCACAACTGTTAGCATAAAAATCTGTTCGTCATTGGAATGAATGGAAGCGCACATACAGTCTGTCTCTCATAACAAGAGCTCAGGTATACGTTCTCTAAGTGAACTGCTTATTGGCCTAAACGCACAGGTCGTTTGTTAACGTCACAGGCCTTCTGTTTAAGAGCCGTTGCATCACTTGATTCGAGTCCACCGAAGAATTCAATTCAATTCAATCATTATTTTCCTGTTTTGCCCACAATTTGAGTTACGATTAAAAAACGAAACGAAAAACTATTTGTTATATAAAACCAAATAATTATTTAACTTAAAAGAGAAAACAATTTTACCGATACTTAAGTCGACCAAAATTGAGGCAATTATTTATTTTCAAACCAAATAAAGGGTTTGTTTTCAATAAATTACTTCCAAAAAAAATTATTTCAAATCAATTAAATGTTAAGAAATTGGATTTTTATCGCAAAATAAATTGATTTCCAAAAAAGTAAATAAAAATCTTTTTATTAAACTTTCAATTAATCCAATCATACGTCAAATCATTTGATTTTTTTTTCTCTCAATCATTGTATTCAATGAAACCTTAATTAAGAGTTTAATTAGTTTTCAAAACATAATATAAAATATACTTTTCCTCACTTTTAAAGACTTATATTAACTTTTAATTGAAAAAAGTGACCGAAAAATAAAATAAAAATATTTTCAATAGTATTGCCGTAAAAATTCCAACGAATACCAGTCCCCTCTTCACTTTGCCATTAAAATAGACCGAGGGCTGAGTCCGCATTCAATGCATACCTCAGTGTTAAAAAACTTTCGCTCAGGTCTTGTAACTGATATAACAAAAGTGTCTTCAAATCTATAGTCAAAAAGAGAGTATAAAAAACAGTTTTGCGAACAATTGTTTGCCTCTAATCCCAAACCCATTCAAAACCATTGTTCCGGAGATCCCTTTAATAAACTTTCATTTATTGTCATCTCTTTTATCATAAAATTCAATAGATATTCAATTCGAGTCCACTCTTGGAAAATATTTCAATCAAAACATCTAATTATAGTCAAATGAAAAAAAAAATTAAAACTTCAAAAACAAATCAAAATTCAAACAAAAGGTTTGGAAACTTTTTCCACTCATGAAAAGTAAATAACATTTAAATAAAATTTGAAATTCAAATCTAAGTCACAAGACATGTGCCTTACGTAAAGAACAGATGGAAAGGTAGGTCTAACCCTCTGCTCATTCACCCAAATATTTGCATATTTTCGGTACAAAAGAGAGGAAATACCAGAAACTTGTAATAATAAGACTGAGTGTATGACTATCGCTATCGCAAGTGCTTTCAAGTCTTTTAAAAAAAACAATTTGATAGCCATTCCTCATAATAAGCGCACCCAGTAGTCCATTCCAGAAGCACTTCCAGTATTGCAATAAGTGCATAGCACAGCATAATCTGTGGCATACAATCCCTGACCATAAACTTAATGACACAATTGTTATGCAAAACAATTTCAGGGGTGAAACGGTTGTGCAGTTATTGTAGAGATAACTCATCTCGCAATTCAAGTATGAAAGGGAACGACTGGTATCTCATACCTGTGCACCAAAACAATAATATTTATCATTATTATAATTACAGCGACTCAGGGGTTAACGATAGGACTCCGGTTCAGTTCCTAATGGTCTGTCAGATATCGTTTCATTCAGAGCTCAGGAGATAAGGAGAACACTAAGAGGTGGAGGAATAGAGCATTTTTGTTACAGCTCTGGCTTATGGCTTGTGCTGTGCCTTTACTTATGAACTGTTAGGCATCAGACCTGTTGATTGTGTTCGTGTGCGCACAGGGCTATCAAATCAAGGGATTTAGAAGGCATTCAATCCCATTGTCAGCCAGTTTTTTGAGGGCCTAATAAATAATAGGCTAAACGTGTTATTAGTTTTCATACAATAATCCCAACTGAAGTCATTCCCTATTCTTTGCTATTATTCTGATTCGTAACCGAATTTCGTTTTAAAATTACCTTAAAATTGGATGAAATTCACAGAAAAAAAATATTTGAAATAAAATGTTATTATTCTTTGAGACTATGTATGACTTTTCATGAAAACCAGATCCTATTCTTCAGTACAACAAACGAAGTAAAAAAATTTCTTAATTACTGTTAAGACGAGCGAAACAAATATTAAAAACAATTTTTATCTCTTAAAGTAATATAAAGAACGGGATATAAGACTTCAAAACAATAACTTATTTGTTATTATTTTCTCTCAAAAGAGTTTCAGAGACTATCAAATATTTTTTCGCTTAAAACATAATTCAAAGAAAAAAAATTCAATATTTCTCTAATTTATTACCAAATTTGTGTAATTCGTGACAATTTGTTTAGAGCACAGAATTTCATACATAAGGAGTAGTCATGAAAAACGTATAGACAATCAATTACTTAAAGAAAATAACATTTGCCTAACATTTGAATAGAAAATTAATTTAAAACAATATATTTTTGAATCAATTTCCCCATAAAAGCCAATCAATTGAATTGAAAATTAATGTTTTTCAAGGATTGGAAACACAAGAACAGCACATCATGTTGTGACACAACACTTATATCGTGAAGTGATTTTCACATCAAAAGATTATTTGCAAAAATATATTAAGATTTATATCTGAGAAGAGTTTACACCAAAAGAATACTTTCATTAGTTTTCGTATGAAATCTATTGAGAGAGAAGTCAACGAATGAATCGATTTATCAATCATTTGAAGAGATCTGATCTCATCCGCAAAGTCTATGATATGCTACGAATGGGTGAAGAGGTATCAGAAGACAACAGCGCAGAGGAATGGCTTCGCGGATAGAAAAACGTGACACCAGTTAAGCAATAGAGCGGTTGATATCGTGAAACGATAATCACATGAAAAACAAAACGAAACAAAAACACAACTATTCCTCTCATTTCATAGGATTTGATGTCAAACCCCCTGAGCTCTCAGAGCTTTGGGAGAAATAATAATAATATCGAAAACCATTTGAAGGACTTTCACCAAAATCAAGGACTCATTGCCTCTGAGCTCAACAGCACTCAGCATATGATTGGGAACTGACGACTGGGTTCTCTCAATCACTCAAATAACGAGAAAATTGATGCAAACAATGTATGAAAACATTTCAAACAGTAGTTGTCTTTCAAGAGATTAATACTTATAACTAGGAAAATGTAGTTTAAATATACCTTGTTGATAATCATCATTATTTTATCTAATGTCAATTTTATTGATCCTCGAGTTTAAAGGAAAGTTCAATTGTTTTTTTAGTCAGTCATAAGTTATATCTCATCTGATATTTAATGTAAATATCTGTGATATCAGTGAAAGTCCTCGAATCGATTGCGAAGTTTTGTTGTCATTGAAAAAAAGTTGTTTTAATTCCGCAAAACATGTCTGCGTTTCCTTCAATCAAAACTATGGGAACAGTATTTCAGTCGCATTGGAGTCGACCCAATGTTTTGCTAAAACTATCGTTAAATTCATCTAATATTCAACAGAAGTCGACATTCAGGTCAACCCGTAATCGACAGAACAATAGCAGATATCGGAGGCCGGAGTCGTCGCGTGAGTACTGAAAATCATTACAATAAAAATCTACTCTGATTTCTATGGGACCTCCGACACAGCCATCCCATTCCCATCCCATCCCATACCTGTCTGTAAATCTCAATACATTATAGAAAAGAAATGAAAATATATTTTATTAGTAAAACATTTTTCAAATTTGATTCTCACAATAGTTTTTCTCACTATTAGTTGATAAGTGTTTGCCTTTTAAACATAGATATGTCTGACTAATATACCTGTGCTCTCCCTTCAGTTACGTCATGTAAGGCATATGCCGGCGCTCTAATGCCTCTGCGCTCTCGTATACTGTAATGCCATTAAATATGAAGAAAGTGTGGGAACTATTAGACGAAAAAACTTTTCTTTAATAAAATTAATGACAAACTATTCTGAGTTATAAGACTGAGTCAAATGTGGGAATTCACTAATAGTGTGTGACATTCAATTCAGTTCTCATCAGTCGAGTTGGCCGTCCCCTCTGGAAAGCCCTCTCCTCCAGTATTCACATACTTTTTTGGGGTTTAATTTGTGTTCAGAAGAAAAACTTTAAGCAATGTTTTGATTAAAACAATAATTTTTCTGTGAATTCGAGTCAAAACTCTTTTTGCTTCTCGTCTTCTGAACTGATTTTATTTTTTTGAACTCAGACATCGAAACCCTCCCAACCCTCTCTTTTCTCACAACGAGTTCATCAAAAAGGAGTACTTAATCTTCAGTTAATAATAATAATTACAAAAACCTTTTCCACACTTTTGTTTCAAAACAGTTCTCACTCTTAATGTTATTGAGATTTCAGACGAGAAAAAAATTGAATCAAAATTTTCTGTTGATTTTCAAAATTAAATTCAAAACTTCATTTCCTTTAAACATCTCTGACCTGAAATCACTGCAAAACTCTTTTTTATTTGAATACAATTTAAATAATTTACTGAATAAACACTTTATTTGTGTTTATATTTTTATATCAGAAAAAATAAGTCATAATTATAATGAAAAACAGGAATAGTTTTCGGATTCAATTCAATTGTATTTAAATTTCTATCAAAAAAAGTTCACAAAATAATAGTCTCTCAAAAAGTATTGAATGAAAAGCAAAAAAATAATAATTTAATGATTTTAAATGAGATCAGAGTCTAAATGAGAAGACCTTTACTTAAGAATGACTTAAAGACTTATATCCAGAACACAATTAATAGCTTTTTATCCAACAATTTGATGGAAGTCTTCGTATAATAAACAAAATTATTCCAAACAAACGGATAATCAAAAAGTAGTTTATCATTGGTTTCAACGTTTGTTTTGTCCCTCAAATTGATATTAAAATTCTTTATTTAGAAAAACTAATTAACAGAATATTGGGTTAAACTTCAAATCCCGACACATATCCAGAAAAGGACTTCTTTTGAGTGTATTTCACAATCGATTCATTAAAAGTCAATTCAATCAAAAGCCAATTCCCATCAAAATTGTAATTCAGACCCAATTTCTTTGGGCAGAGAATCAAAATAAAGACTCATTTTTTACAAATCCATTGAAATAATAGTTTTCAAAACAATTTTAAGATTTAAGATCTGATAAAACAAAAAGATATGAAACAGTTTCTCATAAAAAACAAAACAAGAGATAATAATCTCAAGACTTCGAAACTATTATTGAATTAATTAAAACTGTTTTTTGTTTTATTTATTTATTTGTAGAGAAAATTAAATCAAAACCTCTTTATTATACACACAATAGACGGCCAAAGAAATGAACAGTTATTTTGTGGTTAGTTTTTAGAGTCCAGAAGGCATTCCCTTTAAGACAGATATCAAAAACAGAGTGAACTAAAAAAAACTACTCATTCTTTTCGGTTAATTCCTATTTAATTAAATTAAATCTAATTCTCGGAAAACATTAGATATAAACAATTGTTTTGTTTTGCAATTAATTTAATTAAAAGAAAAGGCTTTCCTTAACTTGTTTTTAATCACATCAGAGAAAAACAATCATTTGATTAATTAATTAAAGGCTAAAAATAAATACTTTTAAATACAATACGAAAGTAATAAAAAATGATTTTTCAAAACAAAATTACGATTTCTTTTGAAAATTGAGATAAATCTCTAAAAATACTATAAAAATATCTTTGAGTTTGAGGTTTGGTCTGAATATCAAAACTATTGTTCAAAAAGTGTTTTTGTTTTATTAATTTTTAAAACACAAACCACTGTTTTATCTGTGATTTGGTGTTCATTGAGTTCATTATATCTGAAAAATATTAATAACTATTTTCATACAAAACTTAATTAATCAAAAACTTCTGATATTTTATTCTCCGCTCAGAATAAGAAACAAAAACCAAAACCCATTCCTAACTATTCATGAGTTTAGGAAAATAAAACAAAAAATAAAATAAATTTAATAATAATTTCCATAATTATCAGACAACTAATTAAGTCTATAATTAATTGATGTTCTGATCCTTTGATCGGTTCAACACATCGCACAACAGGTCCAGAGCTGTGGTACAACACATACCCGATATCACTGATAGGGAAAAGGCAGTCCCCGATCAATATCAAGACAAAAGAATGTGTTCTCAACAATAGGGACCTACAGCTCAAACCACTTATTATTGATTATCCGAAACAATTCAAGGGTCTGGTACTGAAAAACCCAAGAGATGACAAGTTCTACGGCTGGAGAGTAGATGTGTTCAGTAAAAAAGCAAGTAGGTACAATTTATCAAGTCTGAAATCTTGTTAAAAATCTCAATGTTTTAGGTGAGAAAAAAAATTAATTTAATTATTAATTGAATTTCTAGACATAAGTGGCGGACCACTGGACCATACCTATCGTTTGGCACAATTCCACTGCCATTGGGGAAAGACTTGTAGCTGTGGTTCAGAGCATACCATCGATGGTATAAGTTATTCAGCAGAAGTGAGTCCTCTCTTTCTCTCATCAAAAAACTTGAGTCTATTATTTGAGTTTCACTTTCGTGTAATTCACTGTTTGTTCGCTCCGTTGGCCACTATTTTGGCCAAACTTTTTTACTCTTCGTTTGCTATCCTTTTCTTATTCTGAACTCTTTTGTGTGAATACAATAAAAACTAAAAAATAATTACTGTTTTCAAAGACAGTCAGATGTTATTCAAAAGGGAAACGCTTTCCGTTTGATGTCCTTTCAGATGACATGCCGTGAGCTCTGGGTTTCATAGCTTTTGAACTCTATTTCAATGTCTTATTCTTTGAATTCGAGTCAAATATACCATAAAATTGAGGATATTTTTTAACAGTAGACAGAATTTCAACTCATTTTTCTCAGATATTAACCTCTGTATCAAAAGTCAATGAAAGCCTTTCCCTTTTATAATGACTTTAAGAGAATTTTAATCATTCAAAAGTCGAGTCATAATAAAAATCAATTTAAGTATTTCTTATCAAAATATTTACTGCAATCAAACCGATGAGAGCCAACAGTAAAACCATTAAAATCTAGTATTGATGGCATTCCTGGTCAGTCACACATCAAATTAATTAATGAAATCAGAAAATGCGATAAAAAACTAATGAAAGTCCTTTAGAGAGGAATCACTGAAATAGACTCAAAGATAGCAATCAATTGAATGTTTCGATACTTTAAATGAACTCAAAAATAATGATTCGGTTTTCGATTCACTTAATAAACGAAACGAAAGTTAAAATCAATTTCACGATTAAAAACACTTTTATCTCATTAAGCAATAACTCAAAACAACTTAACCGTACTTATAAATGAATTAACCATGCTCATTTTCCACTTGATAGTTGCATTTCGTCCACTGGAACAGCGATCTGTACTCTTCTCCATCTGAAGCTCTTTTCTCACCAAATGGTCTCTCAGTGATAGCAGTATTCCTCCAGAGCTGTGATCAGCCAAACGAAGAGCTCTCGAAAGTGACAAAATTGATGTCAAGAGTCAAATACAAAGGCGACAAATTAGTTATCACTGAAGACATCGATTTGTTTGGACTAATGCCCAAACATAAGCCTTATTGGACTTATTCCGGATCGTTGACAACCCCTCCCCTCTGGGAAACAGTCACTTGGATTATATTCAAAGAACCGATTCTATGCACTGAAGAACAGGTGAAGAACTTCACCCCAAAAACCAATTAACCGATAATTAGTCTGAATTTGAGTCAAAATGAAATCTAATTATTGTTTTCTCACCAATAGATACAAACATTCCGTCAGTTGTCTTACAGACAGAGATCTGAAGTCCAAACCGTTGATGAAAACGATAGCGATTTAAATATCGATGAGAACTATCGCACACAACAACCCATTAATGATAGGAAAATCATTTACGTTAATGCAAAACAAAAGTTAACTATTAATTGATATTCATTAGTGTTTTAAACAAATTTTTAAATTTTATTTTTTATAAAACAATTAACTAAATGTCTGTCCAATAGATATAAAGAGATTACAATTTATTTTATAATATAATTTCAATTAAAT
>JAQIXV010000747.1:0-18980 GCA_034700625.1 Tectocepheus velatus
CATTCAAAACCATTATAACTGATATCGTCAAACTTTGAATGAATTATTTTAAGGCTTATCTTGGTTATTTTTGAATACAACCTTAAACAAACTTTTATAACAATATGTTGAGATCATAACCATATAACATTCATTTAGCTCTACAAAGAACTTCTCGAGATTTCTCAAATTATGTATGATCGCTTATCTTTGCACACGCTCGTATATTGTAGTGATTTTGCCGTCAATAAACAAATCACTCAAAAGTCATTCCCAACAAAACTAATAGAAATAGAAATCTCTGAAAAAATGTTTAGAATTATAAATAAAGATTCAATTTATGATAAATTATTTATCAAATACTCTAGTCAAAATGTTTAAAAAATGAAAATACAATGTATACAATGTTTATATATTGAATTGTTTGACTTTTTTCAAAGTAAAGTCAAAATTAATTATTTTAAAGAAGACTTATTCCCAACAAAATTAATAGAAATCTTTCAATAATTTATCGATTATTCAGAGAAAGTAATATATTTTGTGAGTGTTTGACATTTGTTGAGAACCGATAAAAACTCGTTTCGTTTGAATACAAATAAAAAGATAAGATTTGAAACAATTTCTCAAAAGTTAAGAACAAATAAAGAGTTAACAAACAATCGCTAAATAATTTAGAGATATACCAAATATAGTAAATATAATGGATTTTGGACTAACTTTTGGGTATATTTTCAAAAATGATACCAAACAAACTTATTTATTGACCTTGATCATCTACATGTGTATATATCATATGAATGAAAATAAAAGAAACATTTTATTTATCAATAAAAACAATATTTTATTTTCAAAAACATAATTTGAATTAAATCTGAAAACAAAAGTGAATTTAAAGCGTGAAATGAATTATTGGATAATTTTATTATAATTTTGTCAGAAAAACACAAAATTGAGATTAAATTAAATCAAAATCAATTAAATAATTAATTAATTGGTAGTGAATTAGACGTGACAGGGAAGGGAATAGTCAGCCCTACCGCCCACATAAAGCATCCAGGAGAATATAAAGGCACAGATAACTGCCAAAACTTGAGTGACTCGGGTATAGACTTGCATATTAGCGAAACTGATTCCGGCCAACAGTAGGATGAGCTCAACGATGCCATATATCATGCAAGACATGAAGTGCTCCTTCCAGGCGCCCCAAAAGCCTGTGATGGCCACTACTAGACAGATGACGGCCCATATGATGTACCCGACCTTATCATGGTAATTGTTTGACAAATAATTAACAATTCCAATAATTATGCCAACGATGGCGATGGCTGTCAATACCGCCAATACTATTCTGGTGATCACATAGAATATACCGAATTTGTGCTCGGACATTTTCACCACTTTTTAATGAAAACTCTTGAAAAACAATTTTCTGTGTTATTTAACAGTGAAGGGGAGCGGCTGTGCTATTAATAAACTGAATGCTGACACAAATACTCAACAAATGATTTGACAAACAAATTGTATCACTTATTTGGTATTCAGTTGGGAATGAGTTTAGAGCTCAGACTTATAGACAACTCTGTTTCCAAAGCTCTTATCTTTCGGTTAAACCAATAAAAACCCAAAACTTTTTGTGGAAAACAAATCTAATTATTCGTATCAATGACTCAATCATCTGACAATTCAGTGGAATTGCATTCAAATAATGAAAACCTATTGAATGATAAAAAGTTTTGATAAAATTTTAATTAATATATTCACGAAAATATTCCTTAAAAGCAAATGTCCTTCAATTCAATGTATTCTCATAAACTTCAAACACTTTTTAAGGAGTAAACAAATTCTTACTTTGAATTAGAAATCAAACATAAATCTTGAAAAGTGAAACATCAAACGTCCTTCGTTACTACCTTGCTCCTTTTTATTAAAGTTGACGCAAAGTTAGATAACTAATCATTTGATCAGTTATCAGAATTTGTAATGAATAATGTAATGATTATCTAGGTGATATTTTTGTGGAATTTTTTATTTTCTAAATTCGATTGATATAAATAATAGTTTGATCTTGATCTTTCTTCTAATTACACAATCCTTGGTTGCGATCCAATGATCTTTTGCAACATTTTGAGAGCGGTGTCGCCGGCATCGGAGGGAATCATATGACCCGCTTTTAGAATCCAATAAAGAGAAAAGTTTTTGTGGGACTTATAGAAAGCCGCCGGACCTCCACTCTTGTCGTCGATTATATTTTTTGGTGAATTCTCAAAATCTTTGAGTCCACTCCATTTGAGAGATCGGATCCAATTGATTGTACCCATTGTGTCGACAATCAGATCGAGTTGTCCGGTATATACCACTACTTTCAAGTTAGTGCTATTCAATAGATAATCGATTTGGTCGACCACTGGTAACATGAAGTCTCCCGAAAGAGCTTCAAATACTTTATCTGATTGCCCGCCCCATGTCACTTGTTCTGGTATTCTTTCACCAAGATCATTTTTGGTTAGGCATTTCCATTTTATATTATCAGTTTGAAATGTACTTACTTCAATTTCCTTTTGATGTCTCCATTCATGAGAGCATATAAATCATCTTGGTGAAGTGGACCTAACTTTTTGAATGTGAAACTTTGGTTATTTTCATTTCTCAAATCAAATGAATTGTAATAAAGTTGTGATTTTTTGGACTCATCGGAACCACTTTGAAGGACATTATACCAATTGACGCCATCAGTCAATTGCGAGACCAGACTCTCGGTCTGAGACCAGAGATCAGTGGCCCTCACGTATTGTCCCGTTTGTAAAGCGGTTCGGATTTCTTTGACATTGACTTCAATTTTTTGAATTTCGTTGACATCAATGAAAGACTTACAACAAAAATAATAATAGATTTAAAGGAAATAAGTTTTAGTTTGGATTAAATACCAAAGAATATAAGTATTGACCCCAAGTCGCCACTGAATCAATGGGTGATATCCAAGAGTCTCCTAAAGCTATTCCTTGAAAATTGCATTGAATTTCACTTCTTTGAATGGATTGGTAGAGTTCGACAGCGAATGTTGTGGTCATTTTACCGCCGTATGACTCCGAGAATATGAACAAAGGAATTGTCTGTCGATTAGAAAACTTTTGATAAAATCGATTCCAATATTTGATAGAATACCTGAAAATCGGGTAACTTTTTCATAAAGTTCTTCAAGAGTTGAACCAAATCTTTTGCGATTTGTTTATTATTTGTTGAAAAAGCGTTTTGATTCGTTACATAACTATATCCGGTTCCGACCGGATTGTCGATGAACAGCAAATTGGCAAATTTGATCCAGCTCGTATTTCGAGGCTTCAAGTTTACGTCCAAAGGACCGATCTCTTGAAAATTTCCAAATCCAGTTGAACTTGCTCCCGGCCCTCCTATAGAGGTAATGATGATTAAAACTTCAAAGTAATTTTTAACTTGAATAATTATGAGAAAGTTATTGGCTTAAAATTGGAATAAATAAAATTGGCAAGTATAATTGAACTTTCTAATAATTTAATGAAAGTAGCAAGTTCAATCATACCTTGCAACCAGATGACCAAAGGATAGGAGTGGTAGTCATTGAGGGGAATATCAGTATTGTTTGCGTAGAGGAGCCACCAAAACATATTGGCCTCGGGTCTGACCACTTCATAACCGGACGCCTCTTTGTTTGCTTCGGTGACATCTGTTTGAAAAAGTGTTGAACCAATAAATTGTTATAATAATGGAAACGAACCGAAAGAGATCCAAACTATTAGGACTATAATCAGGTATTTGACGAATGCCAGTGCCATTGCGATATCCTTGTGATGCTCTTGCTCAAATACTAGTTATGATTTACAAACAACTAAATACCACTCTTTTATAGCAATTACTCAATGGACTCAATATTATTGTTTTCTTAAGAGTTTATATAATCGAGGAATTTGGTGTCATATGAGGAACGGATCATCATTTGGTACGTCTACTAAAACATTGAAAACAAATTATTTTTGATAACTTATGATAAGTTTGAACCGATTTCAAGATTTGATTATCTTATCTGAAGGATTGTCACCAAACTCTTAGAATAATTCAAAGTATTAAATCAAATATTTAATACTTTGAAACCAAATAATAATTTATTGAATAATCTTTGGATAAAATTGACTGAAATTAATCCCAAAATATTTGTTTGATTTAAGTTCTGTTGGAATAAATTCAAAATGAATTCAATGAACGATAAAATGAGATAACAATTAATTATTTATTTAAAGAAACCAAATATTGAAATATTGAGACGAATTTTGCAATCAATTCATTTATCTCTTATAATAAAAAATTATTTTTCTTACAATTTATTTGATTTATAAGGACTTTAAGTATGAAATAATTATCTCAACTATTAATCCGTGACTGAAGAGCACAGGTCTTGTGTCACATAAATTGATAAAATGTTTTCTAACCTTTATTTTAACAGAAATGAGCGTAAAATCGATTAAATATTTTACTAATAATAGATTTTTTAAAACAAAAGATTCAAAACATTTTGTTTATATTCTTCTAAATTAGTTTTGCTTTGCTTTTCGTCAAACTGTTTGATAACAGATTTTGCGTAAGACTTGATTTTTTCGTCATTTATTATCTCTTCTTCTTTGATGTCGGGTTTGATTTGTTTGACATAATTAACAATCGTTTCCTTTGATTTGCTTTTATCCCAATAAAACTTTTCCCAATCAGACTCAGCCTTCTCTGACTCCCAGTCCTCTACTTTCTGTTAATCAAAAAATTGAGAAAATTAATGAAAATCACAAAAATTTATAACAAATTTCAAACCATTGACTCAAAGTAGAGGGCAGTCAACAAATAGTTTGCGTATTCGTAGTTCTGTTTCCTCGTCGGACATCGCGAAGCGGTTATCGTTATTGTGTCGGTCTTCGGGTCATACCTTTCCACGAGAAGTCTCTTCATTTTGTCCATCGCGTGATAATCGAGCGCCAAATCAGACATTTTTAGCGTCAATTCAACGATTCTATAGTCTGGCCATCGAATGGATGGACCACTGAATACAAAGTCTTGTGTTTTGATCTGAAGAGGGAAATGTTTGTCACACTTTTCATCAGTTTCGAGACCTTTTGGCCATTGGGTGCAAAACTTCTGAAGTGCTTCGCATTGTTGTTGAATAGCGGGTGGAGTCAAGTGAAGGAAATTCGGTATTTTCAACAGTTCTGGGTTGTGGTACTTCCCGGCCGGCACTTCACTAGAATCCGGTTTAGTATAACCCATAAAAAGAGGTAAAGGAACTGTTGATGGATGGAAGACACGGGCGGCCGGCCATACGTTTGACCACTTCTGCTTTGTTGACATTTTTTTATATCTTGGGCTTCGGATCTATTTATTGATCAAAATATTATTGAAATATGAAAACAAATGATTGACTGAAACCTCTCCGAAGTGTGTCCGTCGTTGGGTCTTCGGGGGATCTTTTGTTGAAATCAAATTCAATTTTCTGAAAGTTTCTTCACTTTTCCCAAAAGAAAATTCATTTTCATTTGTTTTGTTTTCATTTGAATAAAATTTAATTGAATTTATGGTCGGATTTGTCGATAAAAAGCCGATTCTTGTCGACCGATAACTTCTGAACACATGGTTTGCCATCGCTTTCAGACTTTGATTTGTTTTTATTATTTAATTTCAATTAATTTTGTATTTATTTTCATTGAAATGATTCATAGGTTTATCCAGATGTGAAAGAGTGAAATAAAAATAGCAAGGTTAAAAGATATCTAGATCATTTCCGGAGTAAAAGCAATATTTACTGTAATTTGAATAAAAATAAACAACGATTTGAAGCATTGATTCAATCATTCAATGGTTGCATAACTTTGTGCACAACTTTTAGGGCGTGTTTTCAAATGCATTGACGTCTCAACTGTTTTGTTGTTATCTTTAACTTTGATTTTAATGATTTTTATTTACAATTAAATCACAATTTATTTGTCAATTATCTTATCGGATGTGATCGATGGGCACCTGGAGAGCACTCGCGTCTCAAGACATCTTGAAATCGACTAAACAGTCCTCCAAAGACGATGACGACTGGGAAACAGATCCGGATTTTGTGGTTTGTCTCAAATCTATTCACTATTTTTGTCGTTTCTTTCAAAATGACTGATATATCGATGAAATTGTTTCAAATGACAGAACGATTTGACGGAACAACAGCAACGATGGGGCGGTTCCCAAACTGCCGGCGCTATTAAGTCGGTTCTTAATTATTTGTAGTCTTTCGGTATTTATTTAATCCATTTATTTATTCAAAAGTATCGCAGAATTGAGAGATTGTGTGACAAACGAAGACTTTAAGCTCAAGGAAAAGACTGCACACGAATCACAGACCGACGGCAAGAAAGGCTTCGGCGGAACGTTTGGCGTTCAGTCCGATAGAGTCGATAAGTCTGCCGTCGGTTTCGAATATCACGAAAAGCTTCAGAAACACGAATCACAAAAGGGTTTAGATTTCAAACATATTTTAAATTTGATTTTTTTAACCTATAATTTGTCTGACAATCAGACTATGCCACCGGTTTTGGCGGTAAATACGGCGTACAGAAGGACAGAGTCGACAAGTCTGCCGTCGGATGGGATTATAAGGAGAAATTGAATCAACACGAGTCACAAAAAGGTCTCATTTCTGATGTTTTTCATTTTATTTGAATTATTCTGTTTTACAGACCATTCGGTTGGCTTCGGAGGAAAGTACGGCGTCCAGAAGGATAGGGTCGATAAGTCTGCTGTCGGATGGGAACACCACGAAAAGGCTGCCAAACATGAGTCCCAAAAAGGTTTGTAACTGTCTTTCAATAGTTATTTCTTACATTCATTGCAAAACAGACCACTCCGTTGGCTTCGGAGGAAAATTCGGGGTTCAGACGGACAGAGTTGATAAGTCGGCGGTCGGATGGGAACACCACGAAAAGGTCGAAAAACATGAATCACAAAAAGGTTTACAACATTTCTTGGATTTTGTTTTTCTATCTTTTAATCGAATCCATTAATAGACCATTCGGTTGGTTTCGGCGGAAAGTTTGGCATTCAGTCCGATAGAGTGGACAAATCTGCAGTCGGGTGGGAATACCACCAAAAGCTTCAGATTCATGAATCACAAAAGGGTTTGATTCCATTTAGATCTCAGTTATCAGTCATTTTCAAAAACTTATCTTACATTCAGACTATTCGACCGGATTTGGCGGTAAATATGGCGTTCAGTCGGACAGAGTGGACAAGTCTGCCGTCGGGTGGGAACACCACGAGAAGGTCGAAAAACATGAATCACAGACTGACTATTCAAAGGGATTCGGCGGTAAATTTGGTGTTCAGAGCGATCGTAAGGATAAGTTAGCGCACGGTTGGGACGAAGTGACCAAAACTGAGAAACACTCGTCTCAGACCGACTCCAGTCGAGGTTTCGGCGGAAAGTTTGGCGTTGAGTCCGATAGAGTCGATAAGTCGGCGCACAGTTGGGCTAAAGAGGAGACTCACAGCAATGACTCCAATAAAGTTACTAAAGAGCCGGTCGTGAGGGGAAGCGCAGGTAATTTGAGGGCAAGGTTTGAAAGTATGGCTAAAAATGATGAAACTGAGGCCAAACGAAGGGCTGAAGAGGAAAGGGTTAAGCGATTGGAACGGGAGAAGCAGGAGTCGGAAGCGGCGAAGAAAGCAGAAGAGGAACGACAGGAAAAACTGAAACTTCAGAGAGAATACGAATCAGACAAAGAAGAAGACGACGACGAGAGAGAACCCGTTAAGGAGTCGGTCTCCAGTCCTCGCGTCAACAAAATTGGTATTTCAGTCTTCCCTAAAATGGAAAATAATTCCCCGATTAGAGCCCCAGAGAGTGTCAGAAGTGAACTCAGAAGTCAGACATCGCACGAAGAGGTCCACAAAGAAGAGGAGGTCTCTAAATGGGAGGTCAAAGAAGAGCCAATCAGACAAATAACTAATCAGAGGATAGAAGTGATTAAAGCAACAGATTTTCAAAAGAAAAGCGAAGAACCAGAAGAAGAACCGCAAGATTTCGGGAATAAAAGCAATAATCAGAGTTCGGGTCCAACCGAAGGGGAGGGTTTGACTGCGACAGCTCTATACGACTATCAGGCGGCGGACTTCGATGAGATTAGTTTCGATCCCGAAGAGGTCATTAATGACATTGAGATGATAGACGAGGGCTGGTGGAGGGGGCGCTGTCGCGGAAAAGTCGGTCTCTTTCCCGCAAATTACGTCCAATTGAATCAATGAAACCGTCGGTCAGTCCTATAATGTACTTAAGGTTAAGACTCGATAATCGATTCGGTATTTAAATATTTAATACAATTATTGTTTCAATTCTTTCATACGATTTCTTATTTCAGAATTTATTTATATTTTTAATGAAATTATTTTAAGTAAAGAATAGTTTTCAATAAAAACGATTTTCATTGAATTTTTAACTTCACTTCAATTTATTTTTAGCGCCAATTATTTGGTTTTACCTTTCCTTAGGTCAGCGCAGTCTGTGATGTCGTGGAGGAGTGGCGTACAGTTGCCGCATAGTATTGCATAAATTGGAACAATTTCCGTCCCATACCATTATCACCATTACTGTAACAGTAGTGACTCTTATCTTCTTTTGATTTGATTTGTATTTAAACTTTGGAAACAATTTGTTGGAAATTAATTTATGTCTAAAATTACAATCAAATGATACAATCGATGGTTTGATGAGAGATAGTAGTGCTGAGAGTGGAGTGCAAACCATTGGGAATATTTGCGGAAGTGATGCAATACTAGTGAAATGTGTGTCGTATTGAGTGTCGTATTGGCGGCTAATTATAGACAAACCAAATGCTATTTCATTTCAATTCATTCATTCATTGAATGATTATTTAAAAAGACAATCAATAGAGAAGTGAAACACGTTTTTAGTTTAAACTTTGATTTCATTGATTTATCTCTCATTTGATTTAATCTTAACATAAATATTGATAAATGAATATAATATCGGATATATACAAATACGTAAATATGTATGAATTGCCGACAGTTTATGGCAAACACTTCGACAATAAAGTGATTTTACCCCAAAATATGTACGAAATGCCCAAAATATACGACAATAGCCATCATTCAGATGAAGTCAACGGACAAATGTCTTCACTTCTGGTCGATCCAAACGTTTTTAAAGATTTGGACCAAAACTTGGCTTTAAATCCTTTAAAAGACTTACTTTCGAGACAACAGCTGCTCTTAAATCGTATCCAAGTCTTGGAAAAGGGTTTGGATTCGTTGGACAGACCTTCAAAAGGTTGTCAACAAAAGGTCAACAAAACCTCACAAAACAAAACTCTGAAGACTTCCTCATCGATCGGTTGCAGTCAAGAAGTGTTTAACTCAATCAAAGACGTGGTTATCGTCTCCGATGGCAAACAATTACCTCTTTCTGTGTTTTATATCATAAAACTGATGAAGAGTTTAGGTCTGAAAATATCGATTAAATTTCATTTCCACTCAAGTCTTGGATTTGATAACAATTCCCTTAAGACTTCTTTGGATCAAAGTTTGTCTTCAATTCAATTGAACCAAATATCAGACGACAATAGAGTTAAGAGTCGTTTAGACAATGATTTGATCCTAACCTTCATTTTCAAAGATATTTCGGGAATTAAAATGATTTTAAGTCCGAATGATATCCCAATTGAAAGCGAAGCAAATATTTTGCGATTTATGGCCCGATTTGCGGCAAAAGTCAGACCAGAATTGAGTTATTTATACGAAGGAATTGATGACATCTCAAGACTGACGACTGTCGACAACTTTGTCGATGAAATCAATGCTAAAGTATTTGTCGATCAAAACAAACGAACCAAATATCTGTCGGAATTGGATTCGCTTTTGTCTAAAAACAGGTATTTGTCGGGAAATAGCCCTTCGATTGCAGATCTACTGCTCTGGAGTGGACTCAACCAAAGAACACAATCACCGAAACTATCTTCTCATCTGAAGAAATGGTTTGATTCGATAAAACAATTGATTTTAACTTAAATCTGATATTTTAGACATTATTTTAAGCGAATTATTATTTATTTAAAACTTATTTAAAATTCATTTTTAATTAAAACGAGTGATAATTGTTTCGATCGAAAACTGGATAAAAAGAAATTGAAATAAAATATTTGCCCAAAAGTTTTGTTTCGTTTATTGCTTTCAAATATTCAAAAGTATTTCAACGATTAAAATAATAAATCATTTCTTAAGGTTTTAATTATTGCCAAGAATTTGAACTTTTGTTTCAATCGATTTGTTTGTTTCGATTGATTTTATTACAATTTTTTTACATTTGAATAAAAACATATTTAAAATCATTTCGATTGCCATTAGATATGATTAAAGCAATTGAAATGAAAATTAAATTCAAATTAAATTCCGATAATCTCTTTGAAAGTTTTTCGACTCATATCTAAACAAAACACAAAATAAATGTTTTTATACAAAACTGTTTTGAATTTCAAAACATATTAATTCAGAAATTAAAGGAATTCCCTAAAAACAGTTGGTATTACATAAGTTGTGGCACTTATTCATTGATTTATGTTAAATATGATGTCAAAACAATTGAGAATTTGTTGGGTTTGTGTGTCATCGACACAATGTGTTAATCGTTTATTCATTTTCATCAGATCTGAAGGTTTTTGTGTCTGAACTTGAAATCAAAAGAAAAACAAAACTTCATTTGAAATGCCGTCAAAACAGTTCTTGTTTTACAGAATATCACGAATTGAATGGATTTACGATCTTTTCTCTTATGAAACGTTTGCCTCTTTTTCATTGAATTTACAAATAATTAATTTTTATCAGATTTTTGTGTTTTTGTATAATTAGAACAATATTTGACTTATTGTCGGATTCATTGAATCTATTCTTCAAAATGAAATTAATTACTATTTTAGACATTTTGTGACCGATTTTTATTTGAGTCAAACTTTCAGATGTGATCTTGAATTTGAAAATTTAGTTTCATTTCTATAAGAAATCTGATTAAACACTAAATTAATTGTATATTAATTAGAAATCTTATTCACATTGTTTTTGGTCTCATTTTTCTTGTTATTAAAGAGTGTCCTATAAATTAAAGATATGTTTGTGGACTGAAAATTGAAGGTTAAATTAGCTAGAACATCGTAATTATAAACCTGAACAAACATTTTTGGTTTCTAAACCACTGAATCATTCTATTATTCTATTGGTTTTGAGATTTGGAACAATAAACTTGTAACTATAACTATTGCAAATAACGATTCAATAACCTAGAAATGAGCTTGACATTTTCAACTTGTTACAACTTTTATTTGCCTCAACAACTTTAGATCATCTGATGGTATCAGTTCTCATCGGAATCCAATTAAATCCCTTCAATTGATGATTGATAATGAGCTAAGAAAAAAGTTGGCCTTGCTCAGCTTAAGTCATGCTCAAAGTTTCCTCTGATCCGATTTTAACGGAAAAAATGAGAATTTTTCTCTCATAAGAAGTAATTGAAATATTTGTCACAATTTCTTTGATGAGTGAAAACTAAAAATATTGAGCAATAGTTTTGACATTTAAACCTCGATTTGAATTATTATCAAAAATCTATTTTTTAAAAAACATTCCATCAAATGATAATTCAGAAAATATTTAGCTTTTGGGCTAAAAATATCCCAAAAATTAGAGAATAGCAAACTATAAGTGCTTTTATTGCTTATCTCTGTTTCTCATTAATGATTTTGGACTGATTTTAACACAATTTCAGTCAATTTATTCAAAATAATTCATTATTTTTGAGGAAAACTAAAATATTTGGGAGTTTTTCTCAATTGAAGGCCTTTTATATCGAAATATTTGGAAAATAAATTTTCAAAACCCAACGAATCATTATTTTTAGATTTGTTTTGAATAAAGGCATTGATTGGTCTTATTTTGAGTGAATGACAGACTAATGATTAGTCACTAATGTAATGGTTTGGTGACTAAATTATAGCCAATAGAATAAAATGATTCTTTAATCACAAATCTATTAAAGAGAGGAAAGGCTTTAATCAGATATAACTGGAAACACAACTAATGATTATAAAAATTCTTGAGAAACAAAAGGATAACAAAATTCCTATTATTTTCGTTATTTTGGCGACAATTTGAGATTTGGCCCAAAAGTTTGATAATTGGTTAAATTTGTGCCATAAATGTTGATTTCCCCAAATTTTCTTATATGTTATGTCATCAAAAGTGTTTGTTCTGACAACTTTTGTTTTTTATATTGTTTTGATTTATTATAAAAGTTGCGAAAAGAGATGACTTTTATTCTAAAACTAATTCATTAGAAACTTATAATTTGTTTAAAATCGTGATTGAGGTCAGACTTAACTGGTTGTAGAGGTAGTCGTTTGTGGTTGTGGTCAGAATAACTGCCAATAAGTATATTGAGGCCACACACCACTCATGAGTCCAACAAATACTTTCGAAGTAGTGTTTAATTTTGTAAAAGGAGTTCAGCGAACGAATTACACCCTTTCCAGTAGTCCTACTGTTAAGTAGTGTTAAGTATCTGAAGAAAAACTTTTATTTTTGATTAACTTAAGAGTGTATAACCATTTGTGTAATGTATGTCTGTTTCGCTAACTTTTAACTCTTCTCTAATCGTTTTTAATTCATTTAATTTAAACTCAAACCAAACAAAAGTTTTTTACCGAAAGTAAAATATGTTACGATTTTTATTGGTTTCACTGATTTCTTGTTCGTTTTTCTCTACAATTCTGTGCTTTGAATGCAAAGGTAATGTATTATCAAAACTTTTTTTTAAAAACTTTTTTTAAGACCACTTAATAAAACGGAGAGAGGGATCTATTCGCGGAAGTTATTTATTAAATGAAATTTTGATTTCATTTATAAACCGCTAATTATTCTAAAAAATAAAAAAAAATTAATGACTTTTAATATGAGACTAATTGATAAGAATTTAAAACTTGGATTATTTTTGACTCTGAATAACAGGAAATGGATATTTTCGGGATCCTTCAGATTGTGCTAAAATGATTCGGTGCTCGAATGGAAAGATCACTCATCGGTTCAGTTGTAGTGAAGGCAAAGTCTTCAACGATATAACCAAATCATGTGATCATCCAATTTATGTGAACTGTCAGAACTCAGTCCAAGAAGTGAGTACTAGTCCAGAGTCAGTCACCACAGAAGAGCCCATATATGAGTCGCCAATTGCTGCCCGACTACAGTCCTTAATCTCAACACCTATTCCTTTACTATCCGACACTTCTGTCACTTCACGGGTCACTACAACAGACAGTACGACATCCACTACTGAAAGCACTACTTCTGAAAGTATTGTTTCCGAGACAACGACTACTACGGAAGGAATTCCTACTGAAAACACAACTTTTCAAAGCTATACGACTGAAAGACAGCCTAAAAATAATTCTTTTGAAAGCGTATCAACAGAACGGAACCCTTTAGAAGTAATCACAGCTAAGAGCACAACCCTTCAGAGCTATACTACAGAAAGACAACCAAAAATTTTCAGGAATTTTGTCGAAATAAATGAGTCTTTTGTTGAATACGAAGAAAATCGAAAACCTATGCCTTTGAAGGAATCTTTTGTGACATATGAGGTGACACCCCTTCCCATCACTCTTAACGAATCATCCGTAGAATTCGATGACATAAAGATCACCACAACTACGACAACAATAGAAGAGGTGACAACAGATGACACCGAAGCGATTGAAACAACTGTCGCGACATCGACTCCAACTTCAATCGGAAGTGACGTGACGTCAGTTCTTGAGTCTACTCTTCAGAAAGAAACGGAGACAACAGTCACCGAATCGAGTGATTTATTGGAGACAACGACTAAAAGCCGTCCCTATTGTGCAGTCGATGAGAGTTCTGTCGGTTTTCGAATGATTTCATCGAATTATTCGACGAATGAAACCTCAAAACTGAAGGACTTCTTTAAAGTTGTTTGTTATTTCACAAATTGGTCCCGATATCGATCAGACTCAGGCAGATATACCATACAAAATGTTAACCCTTTCCTCTGTACTCACATTATATACGCTTTTGCTGTTCTCGATAACGAGACTCTGACAATGAAATCATCGGACGAGTGCACAGACATCGACAACAGGTTTTACGAACAGATAACGACTTTGAAAGAGAAAAACCCGAGACTTAAAGTTTTGATAGCTTTGGGCGGTTGGGTCGACAGTCAGGGCGACAAATACTCCCGACTCGTCAACAATCAAACAAATCGCATGAATTTCATTGAAAACGCCATTCAATTCATTAATGAACATAATTTTGATGGTCTGGACCTGGACTGGGAGTACCCAAAGTGCTGGCAGGCGGACTGCACTGCAGGACCCGACTCCGATAAACTCAATTTCGGGAAATTGATTCGTGAGCTCAGAATCGCATTCAATAAACAGAAGCGACCGCTCGTATTGACGGCAGCCGTCGGCGCCACACAATATATTGGAGACAATGCCTATGAGTTTAACTCTTTGATGATTGACTTGGATTTCATTAATCTTATGACTTATGATTTCTACACAACTGGCAGTCCAGTGGCCGCACATCACTCCCCCCTCTTTTCCCACCCAAATGCTAAAGACATATACCATTCCGTATCAAACGCTAACTTTTCTATTAACTATTGGATAAGGAAAGGCGTTCCCTCACATAAATTGATACTTGGAATCCCTTTTTATGGCCGAACCTTCAAACTAATGAATAAACATATAAATGATTTCGGAGCTCCGGTCAACGGCACAGGACATAAAGGCAATTACACCCAAGAGAGCGGTTTTCTCGCATATTATGAAATCTGTACTAATATTTTGAGGAACGGTTGGGCCAAACGAGTCGACACTTATGTCAAGAAAGGAAAGCCATTAATGACGGGTCCCTACGCTTATGACGACACCCAATGGGTCGGTTATGACGATAGGGATCATATCATTCAGAAGACAGACTTCATTAAAGATAACGGTTTGGGAGGGGCTATGATTTGGGCACTCGATTTGGACGACTTTAATGGCATTTGTTGTAAAACAAAGAGTCCATTACTTAAGACAATTAACAAAGAGTTACGCGAATATCCATTTGATCTCAAATTCTTTTGTCCTTAAATTTTAGCAAAATTTTTGAAAAAATTAATTTTAAAAATCATTTTTCAAACGAATACTAATTTAAATAAATTCATTGAAAACTTTAAAAGAAATCGAAATAAAAGTTAAAAATTTATTTTAATTTATTTGAAGAAAATTTTTAAATGATTTTAATCGCAATTAAGATAAAAATTATTAATACTCATGAGTTGAGGGGAGGGTTGGAAAAGGCTGCGGCCGCGGGTCTGTTCTCAAGCCTTTCGTACTCGAGATGGAACTCTTTGGCCACTTTTCGCCAGTTATGCGGATCGAAGAAATAATAGGTTCCCCTCTCATAAGTGGGCTGTTTGTCCGATGGCATCATTCCGGGCGCTCGGGTTATCCAAATTCGTTCGTCTTTATGGTATCTCCAGTCCCGAACATATCTGTAATCAATTGTCAATCAATTCATACGTTCCACAAAATTATTAACAAATGGACTCACAGTTCACTGGCGGCTAATATTTGGATGATATCTCCCGCATACATATAGAACAGGAAAAATAAGAGGTCGTCCCCATAACGGTTGAGTTTGAGTGGCGCTAACTTATCTCTAATCGAAGCGTTTATTAAATATTCAGTCGGCACCGGATAGTCTGCATTTGATTACAGTTTTAAGTCAATTATTTATAATTATTGATAAAAATCAAGAGTTATACCAATTTCTGGTGGTTTGAGTGGTTGGTCACTCCACGGACCGGCAAATGTCTGGTAAAGTGGTCTGAAAACAGGATTATATGCTTTGAATCACAACTTTTTTTCAGAGAAATAGCTTAAGACTCACTCATTAGAGTTGAGGTTAAGTCCGAGTGTCGTGAGATCTGTACCCAAAGCTAATGAGACTAAAGTTGGATCCGATTCGGCGGCTCTAATGAATGTCAAGAGTCCAACCATTCCGAACTGATCCGTAACCATTCCTGACGGTATATTTGTCACCCGTCCGTCTTTATTGGTTTGTATTCCTCTCTTATACTTCATGTTCGCATCGCCGGCACCGCTATTATTGATGAGTCCCGAGTGATGACCCATTCCTGCCGTCATATTATTGGCGCCCAAAGACATGACAGTCGAAGCACTGTTGAGGGCGGAGTTCTCGTGTTGGTTACCACCGAAATGAAGGTTTGGGTTACTTCCAGGCAGTGCCGGAAAGTCTTCGCTTTGGATATTGAACTCATTTGATGTGGAATTAGTGGTGACGTTGTCCTTAACCATACCTACATATGCCGGTCGACCCGAAGCTGAACTTTGAGACAAAAGCTATCGATTTGTAAACAAAACAAAACATTTAAAACAAATATCTATTGATTGGAAAGAAATCCATACATTGTTTGAATTACTTCCTCCAAGAGTCGGAAACTCAGTCATGTCTAACGTGGGAGCGGGTGGTCCCCCAACAGACCCCCCGACGACCCCAAACGTATGCATTGAATTTCTAAAACCTAAAAGATTTGAGTTATTATTGAGAGAACCGCCACTCGTTATGTCCAACAGTTCTGGTAATCGACTCTTATTAGAGATAAGTCGAGACGAGAAGTTCGCCAGAAATGAATTGGGAGAGTGTTGTGACAGAGGGGGTGTCAGTGGACCCGACGATTGACCAACGCTTTGACCGATGCCCGACAGTCCACCGAAACTATTACTAACTCTTCTCGAGGGAACACTTCCACCCAAAAGCGATTGTGCGCTCGTAAGGGGTCCGGGACTGGGAGACGACATTTTCGGTTGAATTTATATTATTAATGAAAACAAAAAACAAAACAATCGGTTGTTATCCGGTTTTGTTGAACGAAAACTTCTCTAACGATAAGGTTTTGGGTAAGAAATGGTTGAGTTTATCCAAATTTTGGACACAATTAGTGATGTCTTTCTCGCACTTCTCTATTAAATTAGAGATCTCTTCCACTTTCGACAGATTTTCCGACACTTTTATCAAACGTTTTTGTCTTTCAATAATAAATTGGTTAGAAATGTAAGACACGATTAGATCGATGTCTTTGATTCTGTCGATAAGTTTTAACTGTTCTTTTGCCACAACTTCTGATCGACTTTTCAAATGATTTTCGAGAATAAGACCCAATTCTATGACATATTCGGGTCTCAACTGAGGATACGATTGAGACAACGACTCGTGTCCGACGGGTATTAACGGCTTAAAAGTCGGCGGAAAATTTATGGACTCAAAGGCTTCGGCAGCGGATGAACCGTCGCTGACAACTACTATCTCTGCGGGAAGGGTGACCTTAGCGTCACTTTTTTGTCCAATTGATTGAGTCTTCGGTTGTATATGAGTTCCGATCGGTTTTATGTTTGACGAACTCAAGTACTCCGGAGTGAGAACTGAATCGACTGAAGATTTTCGTCGATTTCTTTCGGAAGCGTTTGACTCACTATTTGTTTTGGTCTCAGTTTTTGTCTGATTTTTATGGCTTTCAATGTTTTTACTCAAATGAGAGCCCATTAAAGGTATTTAATGGCAATCATTTGATTCCTATTAAATCTCTTTAACCTAAAAAATAAAAACACTTTTAATTTAAATTAATTATTAAAATAAAACTCAAATCAAAAATAATTCAAACGTTTTCTTCAAATCACAAATCAATTGAAATAATTGAATGAATGAATGGTTTGACTGTTTGTCAGTCGTTATCGCCATAACATAAACTCCAAACATAGCGCCCCCTCACAGATGGCACCACTCCTTAACAAAACTCTTTTAGGGCCCATACTTTGTGACTGGTTGCCGACAATTGACCATGGTCATTAAATTCTTCATTCGCAAACAACTAGATTTTCATTTTAAACCAATTTTTCATTTTGTTTTGTTTCAATCAATTATTAAATAATCTATTGTTAGGTCTATTTAATCCATATTTTTAAATGATAAACATGGCATGAGTGAGATATTACTGAGTATTGTTCTAGGTAATTTCCAATGAATTATTCTCCAAAAGCAAATTTAAAACAAATATTGAAATAACAGACAATAAAGGGATTAATTTTATTGATTTCGTGAAATACCATTCAATTATGAATTTGAAGGCAAACACTGAATGAAATGCATTTTGAACTTCAATTTTTAGGGTTAGACTCAGTTTAATGATAATCCGATTCCTTTATTTTCCAAATCAAATTGTGAGACATGTATTAAACCTTTAAATTAAAAATTGCTTGTTAGGAAAAACGGAAACATCTTCTCATTGGATGCACTCCTTTAATAGAAATCAATTTTGATATTAACTTTTATGAGTCGATAAAAAAAATGAATATTGATTTCAATTTTAAACTCATTGCCAGAGAGACCCCCCTCTGAAACCCTAAGTTTGAAAACTTATTACATAATCTCTTTTCGATGAAATGATACTTTGAAATGTTTGAAGTCTATTGTGATAGGAATGACACAAACGACACATTTTCATCAATTTGATTATCACCGGAGGAAACAAGTTTTCAAATCACAAGTTCTCAGATAAGTCGCCAACAAATACTCTCAACAATACAATTGTGGGGAGAGAGAGAGAGAGAGAGAGAGAGAGAAAGAGAATGACGCCAATATTAAATATAATTTGATAGAAATATCTCCGCATTAGAGAAATGCAAATCTTGTTGTCATCTGAAGTCTTCTTAATTTGTCTGATATTTTGTGGTTAAGTGTGATTTTGTCTGATTTGTGTTGAGCTCAATCATTGCTCGGTATTGTTCGGTATTGCTCGGTATTGCTCGGTATTGCTCGGTATTGCTCGGTATTGCTCGGTATTGCTCGGTATTGCTCGGTAT
>JAQIXV010000748.1:0-18833 GCA_034700625.1 Tectocepheus velatus
TTAGACGCCATTTTCGGTCCGCCATCTTGGAAATAGCTTTGGCAAGTTTTGAAAAATTCCCCCTCCTAGTTCCCCCCCTGAGGTTAAAGCTAAAAATTCCCCCTCCTATCCCCCCCCCCCCCTGAGCCGGCAGAGCTTGGCCATGTCTGGTCAATATCTGGAGGTGGGAGTGGGGGTGGTAAAGGCTATCATTTTTAAATATTTAGATTATTAAATTATATTAAAAGACAAATTAGCTTGCTTTTTGCTTTTAACTTTATTGGAAAACTACTGGTAATCAATGATTGAAGGGAAGGGAAGGAAAGGAAAGGAAAGGAGAGTCAAACACCCATTTGATAAATATTATGAAAATTGAAATTATTATAAAATCGATTCGAATTTTTCATTAAATATTAAATATTTTGCTTCAAAATTGTCACAACTGTTGTGGTTTCAAATCATTTTGATTTTATAAAAACTTAATGAAATATTGTGCGCAAAGGGAGAGGCATAACAACACAGTTATCGAGTTCCCCCTTGGTCATCTTTTAGTAAATATTAAGAAAGTATTGATTAAAATCTGCAAAAAATTGCAAAACAAGTTATGAATTGTGAAAAAATACAATACAATTCCGTTCGTATGAATTCATTTCATTCAAATAAATCAATTTTTTTAATAAAATATTTTTAAAAAGAAAAAATTTCGCAACTTTTGCAGAATTCAAGTTTTTATTGGAATTTTTATTATATTATCTCAAGATTTTCTGCCTGAATCAACCAAGCTACAATGTAATAACAGAGTTCATTCACTATGAAAATCATTCAAATCATTAAAAATTTGAAGGTTTTAAAGGTTTGTTAAACTTAAGAATTATTGTGAAGTTTTAATGAGACAAATGAAGGTCGGCTTCACTGCAATGATTATGTTAACCGAGAATTAAGTAGATTATATTATTGGCATCTTTTCAACGAATGTATAAAAAAGTCGACGAAAAGTTCTCTTAATCGGATTTATGGCAGACCAGGCATTGACAGGAATGGCAGGAAAGGCTATTTTCATTAGAATAATTGAACTCAAGTCAAAACTTTTCGCTCCTCTTTTGAGACATTCGTTGAAAGTATTGTTAATTTGAACAAAACATTTGAGCCCTCAATAAGAGTAAAATAATGAACCGAAGGAAAAGTTTTTTTTTATAGTCTTTGTTTGGCTTAAACTCTTTGAGTGTGACCTAGCACACTTTAAGATATCTCCACAATTATTTCTTCAGAACTATTACAGTTTCATTAATGACTTTGAATGGTAAATAGTTTTTATATTTCAATGAATTTCATTAAATGATATTTTCAAGTGAAAAATTATCCAGCTAAATAGAAGAAACATCTAAATGGTTGGCATTTCATTTACTTCTTATGTTACAAAAAACGCTTTTAAATAAAATGCCCAAAAACTGAGTGAAGACAAACGTTTTAATTTTTAGATAAAATAATTTATTATAAAAATTAGAGTTCATAACAGAAAACGTATTGATTTTTTTCTCCTCTCAAACGACGAAAAGATGAAATTTTCTGCTCAGTTATCTCTTTTGGCTTAAATGTTTCCGATGAGGGCAAGACATTACATACATGTCTGTATTGTGCAGCACATAAAGCATCCTGTGTCTCGCTTAACATTGCTTAACTAGCACAAGGGTCTATATTACTACTTCGAAAATCATTTCACCGAAAATTATTTAACCGAAACTAACTTTACCAAAAACATCTAGATCAATAAATTATAATGTTCTTAATCAATTTAACCTGAACTTAACTTAACCTAACCTAACATAATCAATTATAAACTCACCAAGATAAAAATAAACTCAAGAATGCATAGTTAAACAATTTCCAAAGAAAAATACTCAAAATTTTTCGGTAAAATAATTTTCGGTGAAATGATTTTCGGTGAACTGATTTTCGGTGAAATAATTTTCGGTGAAGTGATTTCGAAGAAATGATTTTCGGTGAAGTAATTTTCGGTGAAATGAATTTCGGTGAAGTGATTTTCGAAGTAGTAAGTGCCTCCCCTAGCACAAATTATAGTAATTGACGCAACATTTGTGATTCGTCATTTAGCATAAAGATATTCAATTCATCACATGAAAATTCAATTATCAGGCTATTGTGAATATGAGGGAAAAAATTCATATGATAAATTAACAAATATGGAATGAACAAATATAATATTATCTTGATCATTTTTATAAAATGCAAACACATCTATAATTTAAAAATTGTTATAAAAAAATCACAGATATTAAAATCAAATCATAAAAGAATCTAATAGTAAAATAATAACCTAGGCAATTGTTTAGGCAATAGCCAACCCATATAAATGTCAAAATATTTTATCTAAAAATGTATGACATTCTTGAGAGTAATAATTCATATGAAAATATTTTTCCGATTATTTTTCATTACAATAAATTTGATTGAATTTACAGACGACTGAACAACACTTCATTACATACATTGCAATAATAATTGGAAACGTTCAGAGAATTGGATGAATATTGAGGGCTAATCATAATTTGAATATATTTTTATTAGAAAAACAAAAAATATACATAAAGTGAGGATAAAAGTATTTAACAAGTTATGAAATTTTTCAAATATGTTATAAATTCAATGAATTTCAAAATAGTTTTCAAATGGAAATTGAGTTAAAATCCTTTAAAATCAAATTATATTTGAAGTATAAAAAAGTGAATTAAAAACGAAAGAATTCAATTCAAATTATATTCAAAAATTTAAAAAGAGTTAAAATATATTGTTTTATATAGAAATTGAATATTCTGTTCGTTTTTATTAATAAAATTATGGCAAAGTTAAAAGCATAAGAATATAGGACAGAATATTTTGAGATACTAAATTGACCTAATAGTAAGCATCAGAGGATTAGGTTTAAGACAAAAATAAAGACATGCCATCAAACTGTCGCCTATCACTGATTTCATTCAAAAAAAGTGGAGCCAAACATATCGTTATTTATATCAAATACATTAAGATTTGAACACAAAATGTAGTAACACTTTCGCTGTCTCTTAATAATCAAGAGTCAAATCGAGGCCATCATTAGTAGCCATTCAAATGGATATCATTTGCCAATTCTGTAGTGAAATCCAGTCCTTCCATTAGGTCCGGATCGACAACATATTGCTGTGCTGTTCGCCAAATGACTCATTTGATTCATTATATCTTCATTTCCGGATCAGTTGATCACAAATCTTAAACAATAGAAGAGATAATCCAATTCTGGGTCTCTTTAGTTAAATTTCACGAATGATTTGATGATAAGAGTATTTCGTAATAAGTTTTTTTGCAGATATTCTTTGTTTTATTTGTATGTTTGCTATCGTATGAAGAGCTCGATATACGTATGTTTGCTTTCAAACAAAATTACTTTCAAATTATATGTAATAGAATTGCAGATAATAGTCAACTACTGTCCGTTTGTATATATTCTGACACAATTTGCTGTGAGATCCGAATCGAGTTCCAAGACTATAATGAAATACAAGAAGTGATGTCTTTGCGAAAAATAGAAGAAGTTCTCCGGAATTATGTATTGTTTTGACAAAAGAGTGGTTCAAAAGATTTGTTTCCAACAAAAGAGATATCAATATTGAATTTATTTATGAGATTTTATTTTTATTTTCAGCCATTTATTTGTCGAATGATTTTAAGATCAATTTGTTTTGGGACTGTTTTTCAGCCAAACGAACGAATTATGTGATTATTTTCATTTCTATTCTTTTACTTTATATCTTGTTTTTAGGCAATATTTGTCCGACAATTCATTTCAAATGGATGTCCAGTCTATTGATTAAAAAGGAAAATAGAAATAAAAATAAAAACCTAAATAATAAAACATATTATTTCTGTACAAAAGAGATGGGAATCTATTTTAGTATCGAATGTGTCATTAGATTCAAATAAACTGATTATAGTTTTGATCAAAATTTTTATCGACGACTTGAATGCAAGTTATAAAAGCTCTTCATCTTTGGTTCAGATTTCAGTTTTTATAACAAAACTCATTGAACTCGACTATTGATTACAAAATCGAAAGAAGAGACAATAATCAAGCAAATTATTGTTCATGTTGACAATAATCTTGTTCTTTAGTTACTTGATCTAACATTTATCGTATTATAAATAGAAATGTTAGTCATCTGGGAAATCGTCAAATTATTCTTACCGTTGATTTTCTGGATAAAAACAAAAACAACCTGGTAGTTTATGTAGGTGATTCTATCGGTATATATCAACCAGGGACCCATTTACCATTAGATTGAAAGCTGAATCATCCGAATTATAAGTGTTATGGCTATTGATTTGCCATTTAGAGAATTATACGCTTGATCATTTAGGCGGACCTCTTACGCATCCATTGCTTTAATTGATTTTATATTTTAGAAGATTTTAAGTGTTTTTCAACAAAATTAATGAAAGCAATGAAAGACTCTATTAATCAGAGATTAAACAGAAGTTAAAAAATCAAAAACTATTTATCAAATGATTAAATTGAGTCAATGGTTACGTTGTTTAATACTTTCCAAGAGAAAGACATTTATTTAAACTCGACTGAAAAAAATAAGTCGAATCTTCTTTTAAAGTGACCCTACAACGTTTTTGTTCGACTTATTCTCTTTGCAATAATATCATAAATTCCAAGAAAAATACAATTATTTTGTTGGAGTCTAAAATTTCAACCATTGGTTTAGTTTAAACAAAATACGATACTTTGAAATAATCACTGTTTTTGAATACAATAATATTCAAAAGTTAGTCTAATCATGAGACTTAACTTACTTATTTTACTGGAAACATTTTTAATGATCCCTCCATAAATTTAATCTCTAGGTAACTTAACTATACCTTAGCTTGTTCAAATGATAAATTATTAATAAATATTTTTTTAATTGGTATATAATTATGAGTTGATATGTATAATAAGTTAAGTCTCTTTTTCATCGGTTGAAGTGCTCTTATAATTCATTGAATCCTTTGACGCAAAAACTGTACATAAGATTGAAAGACACGTTCGGATCAATAGATCAAAATCTGGCCAATAGTTTGACAAACAAAATACGAATCACTATAAGAAATATTTGTCAATAATCTCCTTATTTCTAGTCTTCTATATATTCAGATTTACTCAGAGATCAACTTAAATATTATTATTATTATTTCATGAATTAGGCATTTAAGGCATATTTCAGCTATTCATAAATGATTCATAATATTCTAATATAGTGGTGGAAGGAATGTCTACATTAAATTAATTGATCAAGATTACACAATTTTATGGGACAGTTATATTAGAAAACGAGCGTTTGATTGAAGTTTTAATTGAAGTCAAACATCCATTCCGTGAAAAATAAGAAATTCGGAGAAAATTAAAGATTGAAAAATCGATTCGAGGTTTTTATGGAATATTTGATATGTTATATAAAAAATGTCACAACAGTTTCAAATGCTTTTGATTCCATAAAAACTTAATTGCATTTATAGCCTAAAAATAAATTCAGCGATAATAATAACCAGGTTGTCATCATTTGTCTGTTTTGGTTATATTTTTATTTGACAATTTTGTTGAGGCTTTTAATAAAATTCATTTAAATATTTATTATAGAAAAACATTTATTTTATTCAATTATTATAAAATGAATAACAATTTTGAATCAGAATTAATCTAAGTCTAGACAATACAAGTATTCTACTATACTCAATTCTAATTGAACAAGGGTAAACAAAATCTATACTAATTTTTACTCTGCAATTATTCTTCTATTAATTCAATAAAATAGAAATCATTTTCTTTAAAATAAAATTCAAAACAAATGTTTACATCAATTGATAGAAATATTTGGGAATAATTACAAATGAATTATGAGTTTTATCACAAATAGATTATTGTATTTGACGTCAATTACAGAATAAATTTTTACCCGACATTTGGTTCTGGTATTCAACGTAAAGACTAATGACTCGGAGAAATGATTTTTGTATTTTTCGAATCAATTACTTAATTATGTGAATGACTGGAATCACATACAAACAGATTTGTTATTGTCGTGAATATGGCTGTCAATGTGAATGTCTCCGTTTTTGTGCAAATGGGTGTTCACTCGTCTCATTGTCGTCCCAGTGTTCACAGATGTGCTGAAGTGCGGTATGAAGTCTGGCCTTTGGCTCCGTTTAATGCACGGAAGGAATCGGAACACGTATTTGAAGCCATCCCTAAACCTGCCGTTCATCCATATGTAGATCAATGGGTTGTAGCAGGCGCTGGACAAATAAATAAGCAAGCAGAGTTAGTCATTCATTTTTAACTTGGAGATTCCTAGGTAATAGCCATAATTCTAGAGCTAATAAATCTCAGTTTATTCTAACATTCCATTTATGCCCGGATGAACTCTAATAGCTCAGAAATTTGCTCAGAAATAGTCTTTCATCAAATTTATCTCAATTTTCATGTGAGATGGCTATTGTTTTTTTTTTGAAATTACTTTCTAATGTTTCCAAAAAATAATTGACCAAGACTCTTTTAATACTTAAATTATAAAATGGTTTGTCCAAATGATATCTATTACCAGGTCAATTAATAATTACTGAAAAGTTTAATGTAATGTTTTTTTGTGACACTTTGAGAGCTCACATCCAATTGAAGATAACATTAACTAAAAAATTAAATATTTATTCTGTTTTTCGAAGAAAATAAAAGTCAAAACAAAAGTTAGTGTTAAGGGACTGACTGAGACATTGAGAGCCAATGACAGGCGAACCAAACGTATATAATGTCTTTGTAGTGCCAAATCTCTTTGTATTCATCACCGACCACGATCAATATATTGAACGGCAACCAACACAGGGTGAACGTTGCCACACACGTTATCATCATCTTGATCATCTTTTTTTTATAGAAAGAAGAGATAAATCCAGAAAAAATTGAGTCAAAGTTTTTTTTAGTAAAAAATGTGAAACTATTTATGAAATATACCGTAAATAAAATATTCTTTGCATTTGAATAATATATTTTTCACACAAATAAATCAAATTCTTTTGTTTTTAAAACGATATTAAAGAAAGTTTCAAAATTTTTACAGAATTGAGTCAAATGTCGATTTGATTCGAAATTCTATTGAATTGAAGATGAAGATTTCTGCTTCAATCAACCATGATATATTTATTAGGCAAACGAGGTACTAGTATTTTTCAAAAATGGCTAAACAAAATGACCCAGATGATTTTTCAAGATAAATATTTTGATGAAATCATTAGAGTTTTTCTTTTCTTTTAGGCTTAAGTATTATGTTTTTAAGTTCATCGGAAAAATACTAAATTATAGGGCTTTACGTAATTCCAGCTGACATATGATCAAGCTTGTTTTTATATTACAAGAGAAAAATTTATTTCAAGATCCCATAAATTGTGGGATAATTTGATCTAGTCACTCGATAATTCATTAGATTGATGATAATGTATGTTGTTTCTGACCAAGCTGCTATTCTCAACTTTTCCACTTATAAGACCCGACTAATGCACTTAAAAAGGGTTGTCTTATACTTAAGCCCCAATTTCGTAGAGGACTGAGTCAATGGACGTATCAGTAAAAGGAAAGGTAAAACTCCAGTGATTTTGAGGTTTTGATGGTTTGCTAGAATCAAACATTTTTGAGAAGTTTTTGTTGCAAATGAGAGTCAGATTCACATTAAGTGACTTTGTTTGACAAATCGACTCAATAACTATAGACTATTCTATTCATCAAAGACTGGAAAAGGCTTTTCATAATCGGATTTATGGCATATCACACCGAAACAGGAAAGACGTCTTTCATTAGAATAATTGCTACAAAACTAAAATTTTTCGCTCATTATTTCGGACACTCTTTGAAAGTATAAATGATTTGACGATCAAAACACTCGTCTCTCGAAAAGAGAAAATAATTTCAAAAGATAAGGTCTTGAGCTCTCTTGTAATAACAGTTGTGATCTAGTACACTTGAAAACTATTCAAGTTTTCTGGTTTGTCTCTATCCAGACATAAACTGATGAATAAGTTTTGAAAAGTTGTTTTTTCATTCAATTATTTTCAATTTGGTTAAAGGGTTTAACAATGAAAAATTACCTTGATAAAAAAGATTCGAAGCTCTATATTTAGATGAAATATTCGATTTTGATTTTTAACGGAAAAAATTGATTTTTAACTTTAATTATAAATACAATTAAAACACAACATTTTGTGCTGAGTTGTCGCTAATGTTTAAAAGTTTTTGATTTGACCGATAATTAGGCTTATTTTGCTCTCAAACTGTAACTAATTCAACTTACTCAATATTCCTGTTCATTGATCTAGCAAAAATTATAAGTATTAAATCAAACTTTTGTCAAATCATTAAAAATGTGAAAACTTTTGCAATAATTTTGTGAATTCGTAAACAAATTTCAACCGAAAAAGTAATTAACATGATAAATTTGTCTTCAAACCAAATAGAAATTTCATTAATTCTGGTAAAACTAATATTAAAACCTAGAGGCAAAAAATCATTAAAATTAGAGATACTAATGACCAAACACATTTGAAATAACCCAGGCGAAAGTCTAGTTCATGTAAATATTTATTTATCTGAATATTTTTTTTCAATGAATGACATTGTTCAGATCAATAATTCACATTAAAAAAAATTCCGATTATTTTTCATTATATAATGAATTAGAATTATAGTCGACTGAACACCACTTTTTGTCAATATTTCAATTTCATGGATAGTTCCAAATATTTCAAAGAAAATCTTTGATATCAGATCAAAGTCTAATCAAATATAATTGAAAATATTTTGATCAGAAATATAATAAAAATTTGATAAAATTGTTTTCAAAGTATTCAAAAATATGAAATTTAGAAAAAAAAATTTCAAGTTCAGTGAAAGTCAAAAGATTTTGTTTAATTTAAATAAATGTTTGAAAAATAAAACATAATTTGAAGAGAAAAGTGTGCTAATTCCTTTTATTATAAGATTTTTAAAAAGATTTTAATCGAATTTCAAAAAGTATAAAATAATTATAACTTTTTATAATAAAATTAAACTTTTTTCTGTTCTTAACATTAAAGCCATAAAAGTTGCGAAAAATATAGGATAAAGAAATTCAATAAAAAGATTTTGTTTACTAGGTCGTTTCTTTGTGACACTTCTTGATTTTTTGTTGTTGCTAAATGTCAACAAGGTCAAATTAAATATAAATCAGAAGCGGATTTTAATTACTTTCAGAGAAATCTTTTTATATAACATTAAATTAAGGATTTATCAAATTTTCAATAGAAATCATTTCAGGGTGAAGAACTTTAGCTGCAGGCTCATTTTTAGAATTCAAATAAATAGAATGAAGTCTTCCCCAGAATAAACTTTAAAATAAAATATGTATTAATATTAATATTTATTCAAAATTCGGTGAAATTCAAGCGAAAAAATATTCGATTGTTTTTGAAATAAGAAATTTCTCTCTATTTTCAAATAAATTCAATTTTCGATCGACTTTTCGGTAGAGAATCTAATTTCTTCTCTTCATTTGTCATTAATATATACAATATGTGTGTGACTTATCAAATATATTCATTGGAAAAATAATAAAAATAATATTTCAATTGAATATTACCTTTCTTTTGGAAGCCGCCATTCGGGCGTCTCTTTGGTCCTCTGCCTCTCCGGGGGGTCTCTTTCCCCAAACGACAACAGCTTTTGAAATAAAACTATGTTTTAGTATTAATGACAAAAATATTGGATTTGACTATAAATCAGATTTTCTATTGTTTTTATTCGTGTTTTCCTATGAATCAAATCAAATGATAAATGAATAATAAATGAGTGTTTCGTTTGAAGAGTCTATTCGAGAGCTTCTTAAGAATATTCTGAAGACACAAAATAATGGATAAAATATAACAAAATACTCACCAATTCTTGAATACGTGAATATGAGTACAGAGAAAGGAAAGGCGTATTGCAATATCATTAATAGCATTGAATAATAGTAACGATAGTCTTCTCGAGGCCACACTTCTGTGCACTGATAGAACTGGTCATTGACTACAGACAACTCAGTGCTGTTCAAGTCCTGTATTATCGGTACTAATTTCGATAACAAAGCACTGGGGAGTGGTGTCAGTAGTGCCACAACCCATATGACGATAATTATGACCTTTGACTGCAATTTAGTCATTCGTGGTCTCAAAGGATAGATAATAGCGATATAGCGGTCAATAGATATCGCTATCAATGTGTAGGCGCTTATGAAGACCGAAACCGCCTGAGCGTAGGACACGACCAGACACATGATTGACCCGAAAGGCCAGTACTGGAGAATCAGATTTGAGACGAATGTAAACGGAATGCAGAGACAGGCCATTAGGAGGTCGCCAATGGCTAAATTCATTATGAAGAAGTTGGTGACTGTCCTCATCCTTTTGTACGCAAATATTATATAAATAACGACTCCATTGCCTCCGAGAGCCGCCAATGATATCGTTATATACATTAAACACATTAGGATTTGTACACCAAATGGAGTAACACTTTCACTGCTGTCCTCGTAATCAACGGCCAAATTGATGCCGTCATAAGTGTTATTCAAATCGACAACATTTGCCAATTGAGTCGTGAAATCTTGTCCTTCCATTAGATTGGGATCGATGTCCAACTTATATAACTCAGTAGTTGTGGTACTGTTCAACAAATTACTCATTTCATTCATTATAACTCCATTTCCGGATCAGTTGAACATTAATATGAAACAGAAAGAGAGAATGTGCAAGGTAGCAATACAAACAAGTTCGATTTGACTAATGTTGAGATTAGCTTTCAAAAGGGCTTTCAAAAAACGATTTGGACTTTTATGGGAAAAAAGTTTTAACACTTCTTCGAAACGTTAAGAGTCTTCTCTTCACAATGTTTTACAACTGAACTGAACTGAAGAGTGAAAACTGTTGGAGAAGTGATGCAAACGCTTTGAGTGAGTCTTTCTGTTGCGTTGCGTTCAGTTTTGCTCTGATTCAAGGGCAGGCATGCGCAGGGGGTGCGCAAAGGGGGTATCACTTGTGTAACTTGTGCACTTTAAAATACCCTCAAGAATTGAAAACGTCTAAAAACATCAATAATTGGAAAATCCCCCACATCTATGTGAAGCCTTACTTATTTAATCATCTTGTCTTCGGTATGTTATCTTGGTTGTTGACGTTATGGTTAATTAGTTCAAATGTATTTCATTTGAGAATCTAAAACAACAGAACATGAATTGATTAGTGAATTGATCTAGGATACATCATTGTTTCAATTGAAAATTGTGTTGAGGACGATATCATATCAATTGGTTTCTATTGAAAACATATTTTTATTCCAGAAATGAAAGTTCTGTTCGTTTATGTTATGAGTCATTAGTTTTGTTGAAAAAAAGTTTTGAATTTAAAAACAAACACAAAAATACAAAATTGATAGTTCAAAAGAAGATTATCAAGGCAATAATGAGACATCTAAATGAGGTGACATTAGGATCAAACAAAAAATTTTATGAAAAACTTATCGATTATTCTTTCAGTAATTCTCAGTATTCAGAGTCACTCATGAGATGTAATACAAGAAATTCAAAATATAAATAAAGAAAAGACTATTATTTCAGAAGAATATTACGTTTGATTTCCGCAGAAATATTAACATTTAATTTAAAGTCATTTGAAGTCATTTTTATTCATTTGTCTGACGTTTGAAATCAAAATCAATTTTGAAGCAAAATTTATTCTGAAATAACTTCTCGTTTTGATTAATAACTAAAACATATTTTCTTTGTTTGAAACAAATGTTTTCAAAAACTGAAGATTCAATTTCGTTGAAAGCATTTAAAACTATTGATAGTCCCATCAAATCAATAATAAAGAGATACTTTATTTATGTGGCCCTCTTATTACCTTGGATTCAATTGCATTATACATTGTACTCTAACACAGTCTTCAAGAGTACTTTCAATATATAACAATCGATAAATATAGTAATTCATAAATAAAAATGCATTCAATATAATTGTATTGAGTGGTAAATCATCTTGGTTGAAACACTTGATTGATTATTTTTTAAGGTCAAATTGAAACATATTGATTTGATTCTTTTGTTGAGTTTAATTGACTTTGAGTCAATTGAATTTGTTTTTCTGGTTATTTGATATTTTCCACGAAATACTTTCCATTAATAAAATTATTCAATAAAATTGGATTTTTAAAGCGATTATTGCCTTAGGCTTTGAAGATAAGGCAAAAATAAAAGAGAAATCAATAAAAAATATTTTCATTTATTAGATCCCAAATGTTTTGAAGAAAAACAAAACCTAAATTGAGTCAACACTTGGATATCATTTAAAATTTGCAGTTCAATAGTCTATTAGAACATTAGTTGCAAAGGAAAGGTTAATGTCCACAGAGAAAATCAATTAATCTTGATCAAATAATTGTGTTAACCAATTTATCTAACGACTGATTAGTTACTCAAATAGTTGTGTTTTTGGGTAAACCTTAGATTCTGGTGAAAAAAGTCTCGCAACAGTTGAGCACAGAATAAGTTTATGTTTCATTAAAAATCAAATGAAGTTTTCAAGAAAACAGGAAAACTTCAGGACTGACCCATTTATAAACATTATATAAAACCAGGATTTACACACAGATCTAGCACATAGTTGGATAGAGCAAGAGCAAAGAATGACCATTCACTGAAATATCATCAAAACTAATGTCTTGGGAAAGGGTCTGGAATTCTCCGAAATTAAATGTTCGACAAATTCCTGGAAGAAAATCAATACTTTCGACTCAAAGAGATTTTATTTGACTTAATGTGACTTAACTTTAATTGAATGATATTTCTCTTATAAATTCATTTCCGCAAAGTCTGCAAAATTCAATGATTCTTGATCTAAGAAAAAGTATTATTACATAATCAAGATAATAATGATTCTTAATCATTAAAAATGATCAAGTTTGTAGTTAATAATACAATAAGTTTGATTATTTGAGAAGAGGAGTTATTTGCTTTTCTTTTTTGGTCGATTTCACTTTAAGTATAATATCTTGTAATACATTCCTAACATATATTGAGTAAAAATATATTCGCTTTTTGCGGCAATTCTTTGATTTTCGGTAAAATAAATAGCGGTTTATATTTGTAAAGAACTTCAATAGAAAAAAATGTTTTTCATTATTTTCATTTGAGTCGCGATTTCTTATCTCTTTTTTCTTATTTCTGGTTCGAGTTATGCGACACAAAAACTACTCCTCTTTTCTCTAAACAATTGCTCAGAATATTTCTTTTTCTTATATACAGAAACAGATTTTCAATGAGATTATTAGCAGACACTCCGATACCGAAATCGTATTAGTCGTAATCGACTTTCCAATTGATTATTGAGTTTTAGCTTTTTCTTGATTTGCTCATAATAATAATAAAGTTAACTTGATCAAATTGATGCAACTTTGAATAAAGTCATCGATTATCGGATCGATGAATAAATTGAAGTCCAAAATAGATTTGAAGACTTGTTCATAAAAAGAGTCTATATTTTTTGGCATTCCTTCACAAAAGAGTCTGATCCCACATTTTTTTTATTATATGTAAAACTCTTTTGAATCTCAGATATATACCAAACTCCAAAAAATGAAACATATTTTTTGGAAGTGGTATCGAAATAACAATATCTTTTTGAGTTCAGCTCAAAATCAATAAAGAAAAAGAGAAATAGTTTTTTTAGACTAAACTTAAAATAGTCTCACAAATAGGTATTCGCGCGAATCTATTGCCAGACTATATCTCTTGACTAAAGTCATGCAAACTATTCTGAAAATTGATGGCTAAATGATAACCAAAATCATTAAATTCGGAACAAAATTGAATTCTTCATAACTCATGGTTCGTATGGAATGAAAATAAGTGATGAAGGGATGCCTTCCCTACCCATACAATAAATTGCATTTGCTTTGGGCCAACATTTTAAATACTTTGAAGTTTTTTTCCCATTTGGCTTAATTTTGAGGAATTGTTTGACTCTTAAAGAATCTTAAGGATTTAGCTCAATATCCTTGCTCATAGTTCAATATCCTAGCATTTATGGATGAATTCTTTTGTTTGTCTACATTTTGTTGAGTATGAGATATATGACCCAAACTCTATTCAACGGAGATTTACTTTTTATGCTTTTTATGTTCCAATAAAATGGAAAAAACTATCTTCCAATTTGAAACATGGATCTCAACGATTTATTTTATTCAAATAATAGAAGTGTTCAACAAATGACCTGTCTTTTATCCCTAATAAATCATTTTCAAACAATACACTCAAATTGACAACACTAATCACCAAGGTGTTTTAAAATGCTGAGAAAGAGATCACCTTGATAGTACTTCATTTGGCTAATCTGGTGATCATAATGAGGCCATTTCTCACTCGTCAACTTGATCATTTTCAATTAAAGAGATAATTCAAGTCTTATTTTGAGATAACAATTGAGAACGAGTAGAATGAGGGATGAGTTGCCTTTGCTTTGGATTAGCTTTTCTTTAATGAGTTTGTTGTGAATCGACTCAATGTTTGCAAAACAGTTTCGCAATCATTACTTTTCTATGTTTTCTATACTTTGTTTGACTCTCATATCAATTGAATGACTGAAGAAATGAAAATAATTTAATTCTTATAAATAAAAGATCGTAGTCCTGATAAACTAAAACCCAGCTAGATAAATAGCTGGCTAACTGAATTAGTGTCTTTTGAGTTCCTAATAAAATAGCTTGATTGAACTTGCTTTTATTATTGTTGAAAAAAGCTGAAAATAGATGAGAAACACTGCAAATGTTAATAGTCTATTAGACAACCATTTGAATGACGTATTCATTACTCAAACGCGGATTAATTTAAAGCTTCAATTGAACTAAATATAGAAAACAATTAATCAATATTTTAATCAATAAAATCGCTTTCATTTGACAACTAATTGATGTCATATCCGTCTCAAAACAATTCAATATTTTGTTTGATTTTTATGTATTTTAAACAAAACCTATAAAAATGTGAATGAATTTAGTATATTGTAAATTATATTCAACTGTTACCTAGACATGTTATCCAGAAATTTCACTATGACTCACCAATCACAATTTGATCTAATAATATTATGGTTTAATTGATTCTGAGAAACTGTTCATAAGCAATCTATCCATATTATGTGAATGACCAAGTTTGTGCGTATATGTATGAAACTTTGTTCACATATTTGAGTCAAAACTTGATTTTTAATTTAAACAAAAGTTAATTAAAATGTGAAAATGTGTAACCGTTTTATTAATTAATATTCAAATTAGTTTTTGTTCAAAAAATTGAAATAACTTTGACTCAGAATTGCATTGAGTCTTATGGCGATAAAGCAGATAAAGTGATGAGAAAACTGTTGATTATTGGTATAAATGTGAAAAATATTAGTAAATAAAATTAATATCAATTTTGGATCCAATTCAGTGTTAATGACATCGAAAGGCGAATAATTCTAAGAAATGTTTTCTCTGAAGATTTTCTATGATTTACTGTAATTATGTCTAATATTAGAATATATTTATCGCACTATATGTGAATGTTTCCGATGTTAGCGTTTCTGAACAGTTATTATGAATATTCATATATTAATTGAAAATTATAACTGTTTTCCCTTTAAATAAAATACAGCTGTAAATGAGAATAAGTTTCTCATGACTTTCAGAAAACTTAATTTCAGTTAAAATTAATATAAATTAATGAAATATTTTTTCACAAGAAATGGATTTTTATTTTTTTTAGAGAACAAAAGCGAATAGTTTTTCGATTTTTGAGGATTCAATTGAATTGTTATAGAATTCAGACACTGTTTCAGAAGAATCATTTTTTGCGATTCAAAGATGTTTTTCAATATTCAAACAAAACCTTTATTCTTGCAAAATTGAATGCAAGATTAAATCAAATCTCAAACCTTTTGAGAGGAGCAAAAACAGAGAGCCAAAGCTCATGGGTATAGACTCTCGAAAAGTTTAATTCACAATAAATCGCATTCAATGGAAAAAATAAATTTATTTTTTTCTTCAAAATCAAAATCAAAATCAATTCTTGACTCAAATTTCCGTTTGAAAGGATTCAGTGAAATGACATTTTCTAATAAAAGGAATCATTTTTACCACTTTTTTCGACGATAAACTCAAACTATTTTTTGACACTTTGTGTGACTTTTCATCACTTTATTTGACGGATAGTACGAAAAAATAATTGAATTTCAATTATCACGTAATATAAATCAATAATAAATCATTGATTTGATTCGTTCTCATATTTATACGAATCCGAGAAAATATATCCCAAAAGAAAAAATACATTAATTTTTTGAATATAGTTATTATTCATGAGAATAGTTTGTGAAATACCATTTATTTATGTATTTATTTCGATTCAAACTATTATTTTGTTTGTTGTGAATTTCTTCTGTGTTTTTATTAATGGAAAGCCTTCGCAAATGGAAAGCTATCAGAAATTTTAGCGCTAAAATACGCCAACGCTTTTCAATATTCAATACATTTATAGCTATAAATACAGTGAATATCTCTTAAGAATAACACAGAATTCGAGACACAAACAGAGCTATAAATCTCTGCTCAGGTTTTCCACTAAATTAAAAGTCAAAAGTTGTGTTCATTTAGATTATGAGTCAATAGTTTTTAATATGAAATTCTCAAAAATGAAAACAAACGTCAAATTATGACATTTCTTATCAAAAATAAGTTCAATGAAAGCGTAAACAAATTTGTTTTAGACTTTTCTTTCGGGCAAAGGCTTAATATCTAAGTGTGAGTTGACTTTTGATTCCAAAAAATATCTTAACACAACTCAAACTTGTAAATCTAAATTGAAAGTACATTCACTCGAATGATAGAATCCATTAGTTTTACAGATCATGAAATCAAGAGAACAAAAATTCAATATTCAATTCAAATCAATTTGAAAGCCTTTCCGTTAGTTTTAAATCAAATTTAAATAGATTTCAAATCAAAAGAAATCTATAACTTACTGAAGAGTGTGAGAAAAGTTAAGTTCACTGTTCAGTGAAATAATAAATTATATTGAGTTCAATCTAATTGGTTTGTCTTTGAATAATGTTTCCAATTAAGTTAATTCCTCTTAAGTATTGAATAGTTGCCTAAAATATTAAACAAAACTTTTAAGGATTTATTACAAAATATTAATGAGACGTTAGGAGGAGAAGGCGTTCATAAAATATATTTATGTCTGTTTAGTGGAGTACTTGAACGGAGAGGGAAAGTGGAGAGAGAGAGGGAAAGTGGAGAGAGAGAGAGGGAAAGTGGGGAGAGAGAGAGAGAGAGAGAGAGAGAGAGAGAGAGAGAGAGAGAGAGAGAGAATCTGTTATTAAAAGTTGTTTTATATCAAACTTATAGATAGTGTTATAATTAAATTAGTGAAAAGTGTTATAATGGGCTTTGAGTTTGTCTCGCCTTTAAATTCTTGGATATTATTATAACAAATCATTTATTTTCTGAATTATATTCTGTAATAGTGTTTTATAAAAAGGAATGAAATTAATTGAAGAAAAATATGATAATTTCTCAACAAGATATCAAAATATTAAGTTTTTGAAAACTGTAAAAATTGTTATCCTATTTAATATTAAAGTGAATTCACTGAAGTATTTATCAAATTCTGTTCCCAACAAAACATTATGTTATGAAAGCAATGACACAAAGATTAAAAAATGAATAAATAATTTAATATCAGACAAAACATTTTAAAAGTTTGCTTGATTACTCTTTAAGGAATTCAAAGTTTCTTAGTATTCATAATCATTTATGTGATGAGAGAATACAAGAAATTATTTCAAAAGAAAATTTTGTTTAATTCTCAGAAAATATTAACATTAAATAAAGTCATTTGAAGTCATTTTCATTCATTCGTCTGATAATTGAAATAAGAGTTAATTTTAAAACAAATTTTTCCAGAAATAAGTTCTCGTTTTGATTAATAATAACTAAAAATAGATTTTCTTTATTTGAAAATTTGAAACAAATGTTTGTAAAAACGGAACTTAATTTTGTTGAAAGCATTTCTCTTCAAATCTATTGACACTCCCATCAAACCAATAATGAAGAGATACTCTTCAGTTTATGAGCCCATGTCTTGTCTTGGATTTAATATATTTGAGTGAATAATTCAATTAAATTTATTCCCGATCACAGCCTTCGATACATAACTCACAATAAATAAAATGAATTCATAAACAAAAATCAACTGTAAATACATTAGATATGATTGTGTTCAGTGATAAATCATCTTTGTTGTGAAAGTTTCTATTGATATTTCAAGTCAGCTAGAACTTATTATCATGAAAATCACGAATAACAGCCGTTCAAACAATTTGTTTTGCTAGCACATTCAATGTTAGCTTGTTATTTTTAGAAAAATTAACAAATTCTGAATAAATTAAATTTCTTGATAATATCACGACTTTAGATATTACGCAAAACACTTGAATTTTCGGAATATTCTTTTATTCACAAATTTTTTAATTTTATTGACTTATTTCAAACTAAACCAACAATAGATGTGAGAATAAAACTGAATCCGAGAAAAATCAAAACAAAAAAGTAATTTCATTATTTCACGTCTGAAAAGGATTTAAGTGAAAAATCGGTATTGTCTCTATTCGCCGAATCTCAATTGGCCGAATCCCTTTTCACCGAAAAAATATGTACCGATTCGCCGAAAA
>JAQIXV010000749.1:0-18831 GCA_034700625.1 Tectocepheus velatus
GTGTCGTATCTGCACCGACCAATGGTCAGTCGTATGTCATCGATAGCCAGTCCTCCAACAAATGGTAAGTTGTGCTGCAATTTGAGCGAGATAAGACTGCCAGGAACGTTTTCGATAGTGCCCTGAGCCTGTTTCCATGAGCGGGAGACGACAGCACCGGTAGTCTTATAGAATGGGGTGTAAGTCGTTATGGCGTTAATGGGATAAAAACCAAACGTCAAATTGAATTTGGATTCGCTGTCGACGTAATACCAGAGCGAAAAACAGGCCGGAGTTGTGCTGTTGAAGGGAGGGGTCACAGGTCCTGATGTGAATGACAGAGGGTTGGGTGCGTTGGCTGTACTTCCATCGTAGAGAAGGTAGTGTCCCGAAGATGATCTGGTTGTGTGATCTGCTCGTGGTCCCACTTTTTGATCTAGGTTCGTAAATTTAAATATGATTAAAACATTTTGAAAACTGTAAGTCTTTTCAAAATGCATTTTATAAATAAGCAAAAATAAAAAGTCATATTATTGGGTCACTCTGTCATTTATTTTTTCAAACTATTAAATATTTTTATCAAGCTCGTTTCTTTAGTATCAAGTTACTCTATATAAATTTAAATTAAAATAATTTGAGGTATTCTAGTTCAATTTCAGCTCAAAATTTTAATCTGAAAGATGAAAATTAAACATACTTTCTTAAAACTGTAATTTGATGCTTGCAATAATTATTGAATATTCCGATCATTGTTCTAATTTATATTGGATTGAAAAGATGGAAAGATAAAATAATTTTATTGTAAACTGGAATTTCTTTATTAGTAACATGGTTGGTTTGTGGTCATACCTTTTGATATATAAAAGGTAAATTTTTAAAATTGAGAACATGATTTTTTTTATAAATTGTAATAATTTATAAAAACTTTATCTTTGTTCAACCAAATTATCAAAACTATTTGTTTGGTCAAGACCATACGCTCCTATTCTTTCCCAATTTTCTTTCCAAGTTTCAACATTATATCATACCCAATCTGAGCATGCATAGAACTTTAATAAACTTTCATATATATCATGAAATTTAATTGTGAGTAAGTAACTGAATAGTGAGTAATTGAATGAAATGAATTATGAAAGGGTCATTTTGTCATTAAACCTGTAATATAGCTTGTGAATGAATTTTCTCACCTTTATTGAGAAATCTAGCAAATGTCAATAAATTAATACCAAATTTACATAGATATTTCCCTCCCTGTTTGAAAGAATGTGAGCGCTTGGTCAAGACCAGGGTTGCTTTTTATAGCATTTGTGGATGAAATACCTAGGTAATCTAGGTACATTATTTGTTGATATTTGCAAGATTTTTCAATAATTTTGAGATATTCATTCACAAGGTATATTACAGGTTTATCGACAAAATAACCCTTTAATAATTCAATTTCAATCAAAAATTTGAACCTACTCATAATTAACTTTTATGATATGTGTGAACTTTGATTCAAAGTCTATACATGCTCAGTTTGGGTATGAAATAATGTTGAAAGAGTGAAAGAAAAATGTGCTATAAAAAGCAAGCAAGGTCAAGACTATAGTCAGAGTTCCGCTAATTTTGCACATTTTGATACGTATTATATGTTTAAGAGAGGTATTTGTTTTATTTTTTACACACAGGAAAAGAAAGTATTAAGAAAAAAAGAGGGTCATCGGGCAATGGCAAAATTTTGTGATAAATCTAAAGAGTGGTGAATGCTGAATCCAACAATATATAATATATCGGTGGGTCATCTGGTTTGGACTCCAAAGGCCGTAAAAGTTGAGAATTTTCTACAGTTTATGACCATTTTCTCGAAAACTATAAAAGCTATCCAAATCAAACTTTCATAAATGTATTTAGCATGTCATTTTCTATATAAAACTATGCTTAAAATGTTAATTTATTGGTAGGTGGCGTAAAAGTCGAAAATTTAAATTTGATCTTGGATACAAATAAAACATTGTTTCTGATTAATTCGAGCATGATGAATTTGAATATGATATTTAAAAATGATTGTATTAACCAAAAATGGTAAAATGACCTGAAATAAGACTTTTCATTTTAAATGGGTTTTTCTTAATTCTATGTCAGTCCTAGAAGTTTTTAAATATGATATTCGAGTTCAGCATGCTGGAATTAGCCAGAAACAATGTTCTATTTTCATCAAGGCTCAAGTTTAAATTTTCGACTTCCTATGGCATAAAAACGAACTTCTTTCCTAATTAAACCGGTGTAATTTTTCTGTGTGTATTCAATATTTCAAGGATTTTCTCAATAATAAGAATATTGAAAATTAGTTTATACAGTACAAGATTTGCTCACATAGGGCCAATGTTAAAAAACTTGTAGTGCCCGGAGCTCAGTGCAAATTCATAGGAACACTGACTATAGTCACTTACTAAATTAAGCTGGATAAAACATTGTTTTTATTATTCAAAACTTTATAGCTGTAATTCATTAATGGTACCACATGTTATTATGAACTTATTATTTATAATAAAATTGTGATGTATGGGAATATCCTATCCTATCTATCTTTTCCACATTTTTATCATACTAAAATTTTATTTTATTTTCCTTGAGAGTGGCTGTTTTAATTTAAACTATAAAAATTGGATGTTTTCTTCTTCTAGCTCAATTTCCCTTGAGCATTTGAATCTACAATTTCAAATTTGAACTTGGTTTTTCAAACCTGTAAATTAATAATTGGAAAAGTATATTTGCTTGAATAGTTTGTTGCTATAAATTGAATTGGTCTGAAGTCTTTACTTATTTTGCAAAATTCATAGACAATGAGCTAGGAAATAATTCGAATAACCAACAAGGCATTTTTATAATAAATTTGTAAATCTAGGTTAGCTTACTCATTAGCCAAGATGACTTATCCCAACCAGGTGGATTTCCATCGAGAACCCAATTGCAGCGCTCGGTCTCAAAATTACAGTCCCATTGACTTTCGGACTGAGGCTCAGGTGTTGTCGGAGTCTTCGGAGTCATCGAAACAGTGGTCAAAGTCTGTCCACACGGACCGGGTTTTAGCGTAATGTCATCGACAGCCACAACAGCCTTAGCTATCGATCCCATGGGTGTTATCAACATAAATCTCCCTGCTGGTAAATTGCTGATGGTCAAAACAAACTGCTCCCATTTATTTGAGCTTGAGCTTGTTAAATTTGCCAGGTAAAGAATCCTGCTAGCAAAAGGGGATGCGTATGCAACGAGCAGTTTCAGGTCAGACCCAATGGACTGGGAATGGGTGTGGATGTGGTAATAGAACCCGAGACACATCGGAATGTTATACGGTCCGAGAGGTTCACTTTGAAGGAGAGCTGTCCCCTCGTCCTGAGCGTCAATCGGGACGTAGATATACCACCCGTCCGGTGAATCACTCGTGTGATCCCTAACCGGTCCGCTCATACCCGGGTCAGACTGACCGGAGTTTCTCAGCCACAGGACCTGTTTTCCATTGAGAGGGGGCGGAGCGTTAGTCCAGCCACAGAAATCTAGGTAATTTGAACAAGATTATTTGAAAGTTCATTAAATAAAATGACCCAGACCATTCTCGAAGTCACACCATCCGGGCTTCTCGCAGGACTGCCTCTGAACCTGAATGTCATCGAAACAAATGGCCGACGCGTCGCTCGACGTCCGTCCAGTTATGGTCAGCTCATCGCTGGCGGTGGCCTTGAAGTCGACTCTTTGGTACAGCCATTGGTTAGTGTTGTTGAAGAGTTGAAGTGTCGGTGCTTTAAATTCAACCACATTTCCAGTCCTCGGCATAGATATGAAAAAGTAATCGTTTGATGTTTGGGTCGTCCCGGGAGGCGATCCCACGTAATACCAAAATTTTAAACACATTGGTTGTGGTCCGGGTAGAGGAACGGGGTCTTTAATTGGATCAATTCTGGGTATTTTATAAGTCATAGAGACATCCATGTTAGCAGGGTGAACTCTCATGTAGTGACCGTCGGGTGCTCCCAACGTGTGATCCACTCCAGGGTATTGACCGTTGATATCCTGAGGGCTTTCCCTGAGAAACGTTCCATCGTATGATTGCCAGATGCAGCCATAACCAGAATCAGCCTGTTATTAATTGAAATAAAATTAGAATGGACATTTAAAATGATTAAATGGGACCTCGAAATCGCAAAACAGGTTTTCCGGACACTCGCCGTCAGTATATGAAATGTCATCCAAACCGATGACGTCACGACTGGTGGAGTTTAGGGATGCCCTAAACATCAGGTAATAGGGTTTCGTTTGAACAGGAATGTTGACCTGTGCCTGGACCCAATTGTTGCTCTGGGGCTGGCGTTTGACCCAAAGTATTTTGGGCTGACCCATGAGGGGAGAGTTCACTGTATTGATCATTAGGGAGAAGTTCGCCCGATCTCTGCCAAACATGTGATACCAAAAGGTCAGACACTTGGGGCTCGTCATCACTGGTTGGGCCAAATTGGTCATCAGTGTTGCGCTGTTGTTGCCGACAATACCCGGAGCTCTTTGTGTGTACATCCAATGACCCGATGTAAGGAAAGAGGGTCGTTTTCTAGAGGTGTGGTCATATCCTGGGGTAATTTGTTCATCGTTTGTTCGAACCTAGGTCACATCCAAATTAAGAAAAATAAATTGAATTTAGCATTATAGAATAATACCCAGTCAAGTTTTTTTTCGCCGCCAGCATTCCAGTCAAACCAACCACATGTACCTTGCTCAAAATTGCAAGGAACTGTGTTCTCATCTATTACTGGAGTCACAGGTATTGTGTTGGCGTCACACCCATAAAAGATAATTTGATCCAGGCACATATCGATGTAGGGGCGCAAAAGGAGAGTTGCTGTCGAATTACCTGTGATCAATATTTGATAACCAGCTGATAACTGACCAATGTTAACTGTGTAGTTTTTCCAATCGGTTCTATCTTCGGTTGTGAACAATGGTTTGATTGTAGATCCCCTGATGCGATGTCTGTAGAGATTGACAGTGAGGGTCGCCTTAATGTTATCAGGGTTGAGGTGTCGGTACGAAAAGGTCAATTGACAAGTTGGGGCTGTCTCTTTCAAAATTGGCGAAATTAACCCAGCAGGATAATCCACATTGCCACCTAGTGGTTAACTTATCAAATTAAAAGGCCTGACTTCAAACAAGAGTGCACTGACCTCTACTGGTGTCAACAATTAAGAAATTTCCAGTTTTATTGCCCCTGGCATTTTGTACAGGTAATAGTTTAAAAGGTGAGCCCAGGGATGCACCCGATCGGATCACCCACTGATTTTTACCGATTTCACGGTCACGCCAACCGCACATGCTAATTTGATTATTCGAATCGAGCCGGTCAAAATTGCATGTACCACATTCTAGTTCATCTGAATTATCGCCGCAGTCATCGTGGAAATTACAAACTAGGAAATTTTCAATGCATTTCCCTGATGATTTGCAATAGAACTGATTGGTTGTTCCGCACGGGTTTTTTGTTGTCAGTAGGGGTAGGGGTGTTGTAGAGCTCTGACCCGGAGGTAGAGTTGTGCTTGATATTTTGCACTCCGGGGTGAAACTTATGTCGTCAATTGCTATGTAGCTCCGGGTGTACGAATCTCCCTGAGCTGTCAAAAAACCTTGAAAAAGATGTGGTACTTTAGCTTGGCAATAATTATTATGGTATTTTTTTATTTTTACCCTGGATAACTAATCTTGATGTATCTGATCTTGAATCAGCCATGTTATATATGAGGTGTTCCGCTCTAACGAACCCAAACTGATTGAAGGGAAACTGATTGGTGCGGAAGAGCTCTCTATAGGCACCTGTCTTCACGTTTTCGGAGCCAAGAATAAATAATCCGGTTTTAGTTGAGTTACCCTCCATTGAGAACCAGAACCTAATGTAACAGTTTCCAGATGATGGAGGATCGAGTGTTGGTCCGTATATTTTTGAAGTCACATCACTGTTCTGTTTCGAGAAAAGTGACAGATAGCTCCCGGTGTGAATTCCTTGAAAAATAAGCAAGGTTAGTAAGAAAATTGTGAGTAACACCTTGACTATCATGATAGTAATTTGAATTTGAAAAGTAAACCTTTGTCCACAACCTATATTTTATTCGGGTTTTCATGAACAATTTCAAACTTAGTTTGCAACAAAAATACAGATTCCAATAGTTTAATTTTAGTAACCTTGTTAAACTTTTTAAAGGTATAGATAAAAAAGGTAAAAAAGAAAAATCTTTTGTTAATATTTTCAAAAATCTGCGCCTCTTGTCTAAACCAATAATTTGGTAGAATATTTTTGTTAATTTAAATTTTAGCTAGCATTTTAAATTACAGCTTTCACTTTTAAATTAATTGAATGCCAATTGAATTATTTAACTCATTTAAGAGATTTGATAATCAAGGCTAATAAAAAATAGTTAAATAATAGTATTGTTTCAATAAAATGCCAGATGAACATTATTTATATCTTGATAATGAAGAAAAATAAATTTTGATAAAAATTATTTGGTAATTATATATAAATTTTGATTACGCAAGTTATTTCAATTGATATTTAAGTTTGAAAAATAACTTCTTTCTTGCTGGCGACCAATAATTTAATAAATATACTTGATCAATATATTAAACTGCTCTTTTTACTTAGTTTACAGTTTACTAAAACAATATCCAATTCAAACCATTTAACATAAATATTCACCAAGATTAAATTTCAACCAACCTTTCGTATGGTCACGTGTAGGTCCTAGAACCAATGAAGCCATACCTCGTCCAATTTTCCAATTACCAAGATCATACCGGCCCCAATCGCAAAGTCCGTTCTCGAAGTCACACCTGTCCTTATACTGAGAGCACACGACATTCGACTCATCGGAACCGTCCCCACAGTTGTCGACGTAATCGCATATTTGAGTACGAAAAATGCAGTTACCGTTAGAGCACCGGAAGTTCCGAGCGCCAGCACAGGAGTCTGTCTTCACGTAGTCATGGCAACCGGACATCTCGATGTTAGCAAGGGCAATGTAGGCCTCAGAACCGGGAGGGCTATTGTCTCGGATTCTGTAGATAACGTGAAAGCGTTTCTCTATCCGTCCGATAGAGGCCGTTCCTGACCTCCAGACCCCATCCAACGTATTCAAGGCATCGCTGTTCCAGATCTCAAACATCTCGAACCCCTCCATATCCACCAGAATCGTGAGGTGTTCCCACCTTTCCTTTGGGGATAAGGCTATGGCATTGTCTTTCATGTAGTACTGGAAGTTTATGAAGCAACCTAGTTTAATTAATCAATCAATATCATTATGGAAATAATCAAGGTAAGTTTGACATACCAGCACCGGCCCCATCAATCTTTGGCGAATGCATTTCGGTGTTCCTATAGGCCGACCCTTTCCTACTATCCTCAGCAACGATGAAGTTTGGCCGTCCGTTGGGTCCGGATCGTGGCCCGGAAGTTGCGTTACCGATACGCCAGCTGAGGCCAAATGGGTCTTTATCTTGGTGAAATTATGAATAATTAAAATTTTCTACAAGATTAAATTATCAAATAATTACTCAATGCAGTCAAATTAAAAGCACAGGTGTCCCCCTGTGTGAAAGCACAGGTACCACAGTCGAGCTCATCGGCACCGTTCGCACAGTCCTTCTTTCCATCGCATAACAACTTCTTGGGTATCAACTGAGAGGAGGGCCGACACAGAAACTTCTCATTATCGGTATCGACGCCACAACCGCCCGGAGTCACAGATATATCGTCAATAGCTATGGCTTCCCCTCTCGGCGCAAGTGAACCGACATCTGCTATCTGTGCGTTCGGTGAATGAGCACAGAATGAGTTATAACTATAGCTCAGAATAAATAGAATTTCATACCAAATAGAACCACATATTCTTGGAGGCTGTGCTCATCGCTGTTGCGCTGACTCTTATCTCTTGCCAAGTGCTGGTTGAGTCGTATGCTATTACCTGTGCTATCTTTTTGTACTTGTTGTTATTTTCACCTTGGTAAACTTCAATCTTGGAGTTTATTTTCGCCGAATTAGTTTTCGCGTAATAATAAAATTTAAGACAAAATGAACGACTGCTGTCGATGTCGTAGTGGTCAGACACGAGGACAGCCCTATCTAACGGGTTCTGAGGTGACTGTGCCTTAAATACGAGATAATTACCGGACTTTTTACCCAACGTGTGATCTACTGAAGGGTAGAGCGGTTCACCGGAGACGTCCCCATCTGGTGAATAGACAGTCCACTGGAAGTTTGTGTACTTCAGGATATTCATGTTTGTGAGGGTTGTGCCCACCGGCAGGTTAGACCAACTTAGCTTGGTCTGTTGATCAATAGTAATAGTCCTGTTTGGTGGTATGCTCTCCCACATGCAGGTATCTTTCATCTGGAAATAATCAAGATTATATGAATATTTTCCAATTGATCTTGTTCATTTCATAGATAACCTACCTCAAAATCGCAGATGCCTTTTGGTGGACAGGGTTTATCCAGTTCAACAATGACGTCATCGATGGCTATCAGTCCCTTATCTGATTGATATGTGTTTACATCGAAACCTATTTTCCACTTCAGTTCCGATGAGACAGTCATTCGGTGAGAGTACCAAAAAGGGCCCAAATCTCCGGTCGCCGCCCACGAGGGCCGCACTATATCCTGATCACCACTTTTTATGTAGAGGTTGAGCGACTCGTTGTTGACCTGTCCTGTCATGTAATAGGAGAACGTGACGCACGTACCACGTGTTGGCCGAAAGAAAATGGAATAGATTCTAACATGCTCAGTTGTTTGCAAATCGTTTTTCTCAAGGTTATAAAAATCGAGAGCGTAATAATGACCAAGCAATGTTTTCAGTGTGTGATCAGCTGTCTTGATATGCGTGTCTTTGCCCTGGTATATTTCCCAGTTCAGGTGGAAGGCAGCCGGGTTATAGGCAGGGGTGAAACCGCATGGGTGTCCATCTTCAAAGGTGCATCGATAGAGATTACCAGGATCAGGATTGTTGCAAGGCTGGTGCAATACATTTATATCGTCGATTGCAATTCCCCCTGGTATTGAAAATTATCATTATATAAATAATATATTATGTTTTTCAATAAACTTACCAAGCTTAGCTATAGCTTCAATTTGATAGACGTATCCATTTTTATTGCCAGGTGCTTCAATTTTAAGCTGGTTCCATTTCTCACCTTGGTCATTCTCCACGATCATTGAGTTCACGATTGTACTATTCGGTGAAGCGATTGATATGCGGAGCCGTACGTAACCACTGGTAGATCTCATGTAATACCAGAGCGTTAGGCAGAATGGGACCGAACCGCTCACCCATTGGTTGTTGACAGCAGTCATTACCGCTATTTTCTGTGGCATGTCTCGCAAGGTGTTAACCAGATATACATATTTCCCATAAAGGTTGTCCTTTGTATGATCCACCCTGGGCAAAAGTGCCGATACTAAATCATTATGCCATATCTGCCAATTGCTGACATTTTTCCAATTGCACATGCTCAACGATTCGAAATCGCAAGATAAGCTCAACTGTGGTGCAACCGTAGCCAAGGTAGTTCTCAGTGTTGTTTGGGTAGGGCCTGGATTGCATGGACCTGCAGTGTATTTGATGTCATCCAATGCCAGGTAAGTTGCGGCTGACGAAGCAGTGACCTGGATCGATATTCTAAAATCCTTTTCGCTGTGAACATCTACCTTGTGCTGAGTCCAGCCGTTCAATGGAACCACAGGTATTGCTGATGCTTGGTCAATTAGGTAGGAATTTCCTGGATTATTTGAAAAAATTAATTAAATCATGATAATTTCATTGAAATCAACTGAAAATTACCGTCATCATCGATTAGCGCAATTAATAATCCATCCTTGGTGTTATTGAATGAAAGAGGCAGGTAATAAAAAGTTAGGCAAGACTCAAGAGTGCCAGGCACGTATGGACTTGTCAAGATCATTTTTTCGGGTGCAAAGTCACTTTTCCCTGTGAAATCGGTGTACATAAACATACCCTGGTCGGGTGCCATCCTATCATTGGGTGCTATTGCAATGTGAGTTATCGGATTGAAAAGGTGCTTGGGTAGTGCCGTGGCGTTTTCTACCCGTCCTATCCCGTGATCCCAAATCCAGTGCTGATTGAGATCACGAGTCCATCCGCACATGTCTTCGTTGAAGTCACAGTCTATCGGTGGGGGACAGGCGTGGGTCTGGAGGTTGATATCATCAATGTCAACTGGCGACATTTGTCCCACTATGGGATTATTTATAAACTGTAAATTTTACTCATGAACTTGTTTAAAATTAATTTGATAAATTGTTAATTTATTATTTGGTAACAAAAGATCCGCTCTATTTTTCATCTATACTTCAGATTCAACTTTCAACCTGGTTCTTTGTACGTGGTAACTTTAGGAATAAAATTATGTATCTTGCTAAAACAATTTTATAAGCTTTACCAGAAAATTACCAAGATCAATAGAATAATAATTTTTTTTGAAAAAACTGTAACTTAATCTGAAAGCAATCAAAGTATAAAATTTTAAAATATTTTATAATGAATTTGGCTTAAGAGAGGTTGGTTAATTTTTCAAAAATATATAAATGCAGTAGAATTGTTTTGTAGTGAATAAACTTACGAAGGTAACAATAACTTTAAATTAAATTGAATTATTTTTATATTTTTGAAAACTGTAAATTTTTCATTAAATGCTATTTAAAATTATTGAGAAACTTGCAAAATATTATTTTGGGGATCAAAATAAATTAGATTTTTTTATCAACTCAAAAACATCTTACAGACTGTAACTAACCTCATAATTATTTTTGTAATTCAACTTAATTATAGAAAAATTATTTTGCCCCATTGACTCATCAAATGTTATTTTTAGAATTTTGTAAACTTTAACTTGTAAATTAATTATTAGCTTGTTCAAATATTGATTGCTAATAAAAATAAAATCATTACGTCGAGGTCAGTAATTTCCAGCATATTTTTTCATATTCGTCATAAAAACTCACCATTCTTACTCGCCCTAATCGTGATAGAAGTGTTCTGTTGAATAAGAAAATTGACCTGGGCCCTGTGCCACATCTTGCTGGGAAAGGTATGTTCAGATGTCCATATCTGTTGTGTTTGGGGAGTGTTGTGAGGAGTGGTGAAAAATACATCGATTTTATTGATTTGGTTGTTGTGACGCCAATACCAGAAACTCAGACAAAAGTTGGCGGAGTAGTAGTAAAATGAGGGACTGGTCAGGTTTGTGAAGCCAATATCACCTAGTTAATTAAATTCAAGAATGAGGTTAAAATTTTCCAGAAAAATTCAGCAAGGGAACCTGAAATGCCCGTGAAAGCTTCCATGAAATGACCAGAACCACTTTCGGTTGTGTGATCATAAGCATTGCTATTTGATAGTCCCCAACCTGTATCACCTGCTTTAGTCAGTTTGAAATTGTACCTTGCGTCAATTTCATGGCTTGTCCAATTGCAATTTCCGCTCTCAAAGTCACAAATTGTCGGTGGGCAAATTCCATTAACCATTGTAGAAAAGTGCGCAAGTGCAATCGCTCCATTACCAGGTAATGCGACAAATCTGAGCTGTAACATTTTAGTAAAATAAAAGCTTGTTATTTAAATAATAATTTTTTTGATAACCTTGGGTCTTTGGCAACTACACCAAAATCTATCAACAAGGTAATATTTTGAATTGTTAAAAACCAACCTTGTAAGTTCTGTTTTGCTTTCCAATATTAACAGAAACCTTGTGCCACATATCGCCAGCAGAATCGAACCTGGTCCATAGATTCTGGGCACCAACGTCAGTGACCAAGTTCAATTTCAGGTAATTGACTACTTCTCCATAACTGTAATAATAAAATGTGAAGCAATCGTCTGATGTTTTGGGCGGTAGTGTCGGTGACGTCAAATCTGCGTTAAAATCGTCATTATTGTTATCGGGCGAATAGACCTGGATATAGTTCACTAGCATGGTGAAAATCTAAATTAATTCAAACATAATTATGTGAGTTTTACTAACTTGAAGGAAGGGGTGGTTTGAAAGGACCATTGAATTGCATGTTCCTATACATGAGAGTCCCATTCCTCAGTTTCCAGACATTTGTTGAACTTGAGGTCCAAGAGCACAGCGCAGGCTGTCCTCCTCCATGTATGAAATCGCAGTTCAAAATGTCAACTAGATTAATTTCAATTGTGACAATTTGTGAGCAAGTGAATTTTGAATATTTACATAGTAATGATTGTGAACATGTTTGATGGATGATCAAAGTGAAAATCACCAGTAATCCGAAGTATTTAAACTCGAACATTTTTCAATTCATATTTCAATTAAAAAACTTTCAAATTAAAATGAGCTTAACACAAATTATTTTCAGCTGTGAATAAAAAGTTACAACTATTGCAAACAATGGCATAAATAGTGGAGTGGGTGTCAAATGCTGTGAAAACTTTTTAATTACATATCAATTGATAAATAAAACAATGGATTCACAGAATGTCTTATCTATCAGATTATAGATTCAATTGATAATTCATTTTCAGGTATTTCACAAAAATTGATTGATCATCAAATGACCAAGTTACAAATTCAATTTCACAAATTAACTTGCTAAAAACTCAATGTAGAAAATAACAATATAGAAACATGGTTTTAGATATTGCTTCCAATTTATTTTATTTAATATTAATCATTGATATAAATAAAATATTTTAAACATTATTACAGTTTTTAACTCTATTAAATTGATAGCTCAGAAAGAAGATAGCTGATAATCTTGATCTATGCAATTCCACCACAGGTGAATTATTTTGTCCATGTGTTTTATTCGGATTGTTTATGATAAATAAATTATTACTAATTAAATTGATTTTGTTTGCTTTAAATTTATAGAAAACATTAATAGTACGGAAAATATCTTTAGAAATGGAGAGAACACTGAACCCCAACCACATCCCTAATAGTCCCCCAAAATTGCAAATAAATGACATTAAAGTCATTTCAAGTGAGTGTCGGACTATAACATCAGGAATTGAGTTGTGCTCTAACATTACAACAGTGTTATCGAATAACCTAGATCGATTCCCACTAACGATAATTTCAGTAAGATATTGTCTGGTATTGCAGTCGGGTTTACATTCCTGGGAACATTTGTCCATGTATATATCATCATGTTCCGATAAATTGATAGAAGTCTTGTTAAAATACGAACAAAGTTCTCTTCTGAACAAATAATTTGATCCAGGAACTATTGAATTATTATGTTTCTCTTTCATTAAATTAACAATGCAATGTGCACGACAATCATTTTCCATGCGAATTGTACCATGTTCATTTCTTATATCATAGTCAGCGCAATTAGTTTCGAAACTTCCGGCCACAAGTTGCGTATGAATTTGAGAAAACCTTACCTGGTATTCATAATTGTTTTTGTAGAAAATATAAATTGAACTTGACATTTCCATACTTGGTAATATGTTAGGCGAGTGAATTGCAATTTGGTATCTATCAACTGTAGGGTACTGGGTAAAATTGTTTTGAATATATATTCCAATGAATTCCAAATCAATTTGAAATGAATTCCAATACACTTCGATAGCACTGAAAAAGGTGAAACATTTTTTTGAATACATAAAAAGAACAACACTATTGATTGCTCTCTCAGTTATAAAAGTTTTATAATTAATTCTATGTAGATACGATTCATTTATCCTGGATTCAGTTTTACCACGTAACTGGATCTTAATTGGATTTATTAAACTCGATTCGAAAAGTTGATCGAAGCTAACGATTTTTTCTGAATTCTTTGAAATTTCATTATAAATATTCAACATATCTTGCTTAACCTTTTCCGTGAATGTTCCATTTTTCACGCTTTGTTTGTGTAAATTCATATAATCTTGATAAAGTTCATGGTTGAACTTCTTTAGCTTTGATATAGAGAAAAGCTTATCCAATAAACAAAAAGTAATTGCAGGCAATGGTTGAAAATTCAGTCGTTTAACTTCAATGTTGACCACAGTTTTACCAAGCATATATTGATGTAATATCAGATAAACTTGATAACTGAATCCCGAAATACAAATGAAGATTAAAATGAAATTCATTATTTTATTTGTTACAAATAAGCGTTCAATTTTTGCCATGATATTTTTTTAGAATTTTCAGAATAATATTTTTATGAAAAGTTTTAGCTGTTTAAGAAATAATAAAAAACATTAACTTTTATTTGTTCTAGTGCGTATTATTTAAGTTGAATTTAATTGGAAAAACAATTAAAATGTTTGTTTTTTTCTTGTTGCCATGGTTAATACAATATGTTTTTAATTTGACAAAATTAAGTAGGAACAATTAAGTAAAATTTCAAGAGTTTGAAATTGTATACACATACATATACAGTTTTCAATAATCACCAAAATATTTACCAGATAATACAAGCTACATAAGGTTTTCAGGGATAATTAAGAGTCTTAATTTAATTGAAGTGAAAATGGAAATTATTAATAAAAATGCTATCTTGCTAAAATTCGATCAAATCTACAGAAGTCCCGAATAGTTTTCAAAATATCTTTAGATGATGCTGAACCCTAGCAGCATCTAACAAAATCATAAGAAATTTTTTTTATTAAATTATTCTTCACAAATTGGATTAAGGTTACAGTAACTTATTAAATTAAACTTGCTAATTATCATGATTATTACCACAAATCACTTTTTCCTAACAATTTACTCTTGACTCACTGGATGTTCCTTTCAGTGAGCTTAAGCTTGATAATTCGACTTGAAATATAGATGAATTATTATGCTCAGGTGCATTACTTGTGTTGATAATAAATAAATTATTATTAATAGTATTGTTTTTCTTGAAAATATTATTTTTGATAAAATTGATCTTGATGGCATTGAAACTACAAAAACGACGAATAGCATCGAACACATCTTTAGATATGGAGAGAACACTGAACCCCAACCACATCCCTAATAGTCCCCCAAAATTACAAACAAATGACATTAAAGTCATTTCAAGTGAGTGTCGGACAATAACATCAGGATTTGAGTTGTGATAAAATTTGATAAGCGTCTTGTCTTGGGCATACTCCTGTGTCATATTATCTCTATTATCAATTTCAATGAAATATTGCTTGCTACTGCAATCAGGTTTACACCTTTCCGAACAATCACTTTCCAAATCTTCGAACACAAGTTTATATTGCGTTAAATTGAGAGGAATGTTGTCGAAAGACCGGGTGATTTCTCTTCTGAACAAATACTTTGACCCAGTGTAAATTGCACCATGTTTTTCCTTCATTAAATGAGCTATGCAATTAGAGAGACAATCACTTTCCGTACGAATTGTGGCATGTTCATTTCTAATATTATAATTAAAACAATTGGACTCAAATCCTTCCGCAAGGAGTTCTGTATTCAATTGAAAATATTTAACCGAGAACATTTCATTCGGACTGACATGAATATAATTCAACCTAGGTAAGTATTCCGGTATTATATTCGGTGAATGAATTGAAATCGTAATAGAACTAAGTGGAGCATATTGAGAAAAATTATTAACTATGTCCATTTGAATTTCAGGCTTATAAGATGTCGAATCCAAATCAATTCGGAATGAATTCCAATACTCTTCTAAAGCACTGAAATATGTGAAGCATTTACGTTTAATTCGAAATATTAGATTTACACTGTCTATTGATTTATCGCCGTTGTGTTTATAAATAGTTGTATATTTATATAAGAATGGTTCTTTTATCAGTGTTTTTGTTTTACCATTAATCAGGAAGGTGATTCCACCAGATGATGGACTTAATTCAAAAATCTTATCAAAATTTACTATCTTGGCTTCATTATGACGGGTTATTTTATTGTATAGATTTGTCAGATTCTTCCTTGCCTTTTCGGTGAATGTTTTGTTTGCCAAACTTTGACTAGTATAAACTAATTTCATATAAGTTTGATAAAGTTCCTTGTTGAAATCACTCAATTTGGATAACTTGTCTAAGGCGAGAAGAGCGGGGGTAATACAAATAGTGATTGCAGGCAATGGTTGAGCCTTCAGTCGTTTTACTTCAATGTTGACCACAGTTTTACCAAGCATATATTGATTTAATATCAAATGAACTTGATAACAGAAGCCTGATAAACAGGTTAAGATTAAAATGAAATTAATAATTTTATCTGGTTGAATAAATGACTTAATTTTATGCATAAGCATTTTGGGATGAATTTGGTCAACTAAATTTAATCAAATAAACTATTTGAAATTTTTTTCTAAGAATATATTTAATTAAAACTCAAACCAATTAAATTGTTTATTTTTTTCCTTGTTACCATGGTTGAAATAGTTAAAATTCTTATGGTTTAGCATAATTTTACACGTGCGATACTTTCAAGGTAATTGCTCAAGACCGTTTATGTATCACAAGTTCAAGATGACAAAACAGAATGCAATCTTTGAAACACTGAAAATTTTATTAATCTAGGTCGCATGAAAATTATATTAGAATATTCAATTTTTATGATTAAAATAAACTGGAATTCAGAATAATTTTTTATTTAAAATTTCAAGTAAAGTAAAACAGACATATTTTTATTTGACTTCAACTCTTGGTAAATTATTCTGTAAAGTACTTGAGTTTTTATTTTTGATAAAATAGATTTTAATGTCTTTGAAATTATAAATATTTTTAAAATTAAAATTAAAAATTCCATTAAATCTACAGAAATGACAAATAGTGTGAAAAATATCCTTAGAAATGGAGAGAACACTGAACCCCAACCACATCCCTAATAGTCCCCCAAAATTACAAACAAATGACATTAAAGTCATTTCTAATGAGTGTCGAACTATAACATCAGGATACAAATTATGCTTGATTTCGATATACATTACGTCATATAATCTAATTGATTTACCAATGTTCTTAATTTCAGTTAAATATTGTTTCATATTGCAGTCGGGTTTACATATTTCCGAACATTTTTTGGTCAAATCTGACATTAATTTATCATATTTTAATTTATCAAATTTGATCGATATATTACCAAGGGACAAAATAAACTCTTTTCTATACAAATACTCTGGTCCGAGAATTATTGATTTGAAATTTTCTTTCATATTTTGAACAACGCAATCAACTTGGCAATCATTCTCGATACGATGTTTACCATGTTCATTTTTAATATCATATTCAACACAATTTGATTCAAAACCATCAGGCACAAGTTCAGTATTTAATTGAGAATATGTGACTGAATAACGTTCATTAGGTTTGACCTCAATATAATTGGATGAAGAGAATTGTGTTAATACATTCGGCGAATGAATTGCAACATGGTACGAATGTACTGGAGCAAACTGGGTGAAATTGTTTTCAATCTTTAAATCGATATGAAATAAATCCCAATATTCTTCTAATGCACTGAAATATGTGAAGCATTTGCCCAGGGCAAGCCATGGGAGGAGAGCGCTCTCTATTGGTTTCTCTGTTATTCCATATAATTTGAAGTTGTTAATTTGAAAATTATTACGATTATCAATAAATGACCCATTTATTGGAGATTCCGTTTTAGGGCCCAAAATGTAGAGTTGAATAAAGTTTGGTTTAATACTCAATTCAAAGAGTTGATCAAATTTTACGATATTATCAAGTGTATTTTAATTTATCGACTTATACAATTGTTTCAGGTCATTTCTTTCATTTTTTGTAAAATTGTAACGAGTTGCTTTATTGTGATTTAATATTTTAATATAATCTTGATGAAACTCTTTTTTAATTACAGCCAATTCTGATACCCTTATAATAGAAGGAATACAAACAGTGATTGCAGGCAATGGTTGAGCCTTCGGTCGTTTGACTTCAATGTTGACCACAGTTTTACCAAGCATATATTGATGAAATATCAAATAAACTTGATAACAGAAACCCAATAAACAGATTAAGATTAGAATAAAATTCATTATTCTATCTGGTTGAATAAATGGCTTAATTTTATGCATTTTGTGATGAAGTTGGTCAAATAAACTTGATGAAATAAACTATTATTTGAAATTTTGTTCTAAGAATAAATTTAATTGAAACACAAACCAATTAAATTGTTTGTTTTTTCTTGTTACCATGGTTGAAACAATTAAAATTCTTATGACTTAGCAATTTTCCAAGTTCAATACTTTCAATGTCACTTGTGTATCTAAGTTTAAGAAGACAAAACTGAATTTAATTTTTGAAATACTGAAAAATATACATGATGATATAATGATGTTTTTCATATTATTCGAAAACAATAGCCTCAGTCAAGGCCTTTAAAAATACTCTGGAAATAATCTTGGTCGCATTAAAATAATATTCAAATTCAGTTTTGATGATTAAAATAAACTGGAATTTAGAATAAATTTTTATTAAAAGTTTCAAGTACAATAATTTGATTTTCATTGTTTATTAATACTTAAATTTATTAATAAAGGTTGAACAATTTTATTGATTTAACAAACAATCATGCTGAAAATTAAATAAAAAGTTGAAAACAAATCTGAATAAAGTTGCGTATAAATAAAATGCCAGGTACATTTGAAGTTTATTTATAATTCGATTTGATTGATGCGAGTATTGTTTTGTTTGAACTTTTCTCTTGAATTTTTGATAACAAATAAGTTATTATTAATAATATTATTGATGTTATTGTTTGTGATATTAATTTTGATTGCATTCAATTTACACAAACGACTAATAGATTCAAAAATATCCTTAGAAATGGAGAGAACACTGAACCCCAACCACATCCCTAATAGTCCCCCAAAATTACAGACAAA
>JAQIXV010000750.1:0-18798 GCA_034700625.1 Tectocepheus velatus
AACAATGATTTCAATTTCAATGGAAAGACATTCGGAAATAATATTTGAAACAATTTATTTGACTTCAAATATAAACACCCGACACTTGTTTTGAGATATAAAAGTATAAATAGTTTTGAAATTCTTTTAAACATTTATTTAAATGTTTTATAACAAAAATTTGTAGTTTTATTAACAAATTAGTAAAAAGTTGTGGTAATGACTACGGATTTAAATATGAGATTAAAATAAATGCAATGAAGAACAGCACAAATAATGGGTTGAATGACTTGTGAAGTGTGACGGAGTGACTAAAGAATGGACAGTACGGACACTGATAACTACCACAAACCTATTGGTTTCAAATCAATAATTAATTTTGAAAAATAGTTTTTAACAAAATTATTGTATAATTACTTCACAGATATGGAGAGCATAGAGAGCGAAGTCGTCAACTATTTTCTCTTTGAAATATTCTGTCCAAACATTTGAGGTTAGAATCAATAAAAATAATTTTTAAACAAAGTGGTAATACCCGGCTCATAGAGGTCATAGACCCGTGCCTTTAGCCAACGGGTCAGGTTTGCCACTGGAAACCATCGGTCGACTGTGAAGTCAACACAACTCCACTCTTTGTCGAGCTATGGGTTCGTAATTCAAATATAATCACAAAATTTGTTTGATTTGAGGACAGACTCACGTAATCGAACATAAAAGTGGCGGAACGGGGCATCACTTTAGCGCCTCTCAGTCGAGGGACTTTCCTCTGCTGTAAATACCTTTCGATGATAGCCTTGTTCTGCCAGTAACCGGTCGGAAGAGTCAATTCCAAGACAGCTATTCCACTAGTATTCCTCTTTTGAGTTAAAACCCATTTGGCGCACGACTTGATGGCAATCCGGGATTTGTTTCGACCCGAAAATGTCATATCAATGAATATATCGAAGGACTCGACCGGCGGTTGAAGTAATTGAAAGTCGTGGTCAACGTTATACTGAGTGGTCAGTTGGACGACTGCCAGACCCGATCCCTTAGCCGTGAGAGTTATGTGTCCCCAAACATTGGGCTCTACTTTCACTATATGAGGATCCGTTAGATTATTGGGACTGACGTAAACACTTGTAATGAATCCCGGATTAGAAGAGGCCTCCACTTCGAGTCTCATATTAGTTATCGGCCGGATGTGAGTTCTGAAGGAAAAGTCAGTCAACGCCTGAACGGCAACTATTGTCTCAAATGTAGAGACGAAGCCCTCGTCGTGTAATCTCATTGAATTCAACCATTTGACGATCTGGTCCTGAATTACGCCTCCAAACCGGGTATATATCATTAAAGCGTATGCCGTTCCTAAGAACGGGTCAATTAATCACTAGTTTTCGATAAAATTTTGAAATCAATTGACTTTCGATACCTTCAATTGCAATGGTTTCGTGTAGTTGTGGTGTTCGCGGCTGAATGAATGGGCGCTGACTCTGGTATATGAGACCCGGTGGCTGTCATAGAAAGACATACAAATCAGATAATAGTCGTAAATCTTTGTCAGTTTCTTCACAAAACTTTCGTTAAATGTGTTTTCAATGACCCCTTTATATGATTAAACGATACTTCACTGTCGAACTCAAACTTTAGGATTAAAGGATAGGAAAGAACTCTAGGGTTTCACCACATTTGGGAAAATATCACGTCTTGGTCATTGAAAACACAACGTCAAGCAGTTTTGAATGGTTTTGGTTTTAAACTCTCCATTCTCTCCATATCTACACATTTGGCGTTTTTGTCAACAGATATGAGACTAACTCTCGAATTACAAATAAAATTAATTAAATTCTTACTTTGATTGGAGTCATAGACCAGTAGACCATTCCTTCGGTCATATTCTTCATATTTTCCAATAAATTGATTCCGAGTTTGGCGTCAGGACTGCCCGCTTCCATCAGTGCGTACGTAGTTATGGCCACTTCATAAGGAGAGATAAGTGCCGGTAGTTTTCTTTCCAGGAATCTGACAGAAGTCTGTTTGGCGTTTGATATCTTTACGCCTATCTCTCCATAAAAGTCCATAACTTTCACTAAAGTAATCAAAACGTGTGCTGTAAGTGCGACAGGTGTCAGACGCGGAGATGTAGCCCATCCCAGGCCAGCAAACGGCATGGGCTCGAAGAAAGAGCCCTCTAAGTCACTCATCGGATCCGATATCTGGTGCTTCAAAACAAAGTCAATTGAGTTGTGAATGACTTTTGGGTCGATATATATAAAGTTATGCCAATCATCGTATTGGGCGTCGAAGTAGACCCGCGCACAGTAGGCCGTCAGCCACACAGAATTGAGGCCATTAGTTATGTCAAACATACCAAACGAATCATTCTTATAAAACGCCATTTGGTGGACATAATCGCGATTCAGTGCTTCCAAAGAGTTTTTCATCAACTCTTGTCTCTCATCGGAATCCAATTGATTTGTAATTCTTAAGTATATGAGAGTATAGAGACGATACGCGAAGTTAAAGAGTCGCAGTTCCCCTGACTTTGCCGTATATTTGATGCCTAAGTTTGTGAAATCGATTAATGGCTCCAATCGGGCCGGCATTCCCACCACATCACCGATCAAAGTGACCTGAGCTTTGGGGGACCCAAACATATATCGACGATATATATCCTGATATGGAATAATAGGGTCTTCCGTAACGTTAATGTCTAAGAACTTCACTAAATATGATTGAGTTCTCAAATCGAGAAGTAATGAAGTGTGAAGTGAGACCTCCGCCCCGTCCGCTAATACTTCCATTTCTATCTCCTTTCTGTCCTTAACTCACAATTAATAGAAGAAATTTATTAATTTATTGAAAACACTAAAGGAATGCCTACTTTTGCCGCCTGACAGCGACCAATGATTATAATCTTTATCTTCCCTCTGGTTGTCGGCACCACTGGAATGGGAACTAAGAATGAAGAGTAAGGCTTAATATAAATGAGGTGCTGATGAACGCCAGTGGATGTAATCGGCATATATGAGGAAACCCTCCCCATAGGGCCGACGTGAACGAAACGGTAGTCAAGAGATTCGTCGAGTATTATATCGGCCTTCAGTTGAAAATAATTGTTTTAACTAAATATTTGTGGATTTAATTGAACAGCACTTACTCTGACTTCGAAGGGCTGGTTATTAAAAGCGGCGACTCGTATACCGATCTGTTCACCCAATACGGCAACGGACGGCGCCTCCACTGTTATGAAGAAGGGACGGACACTATTCCACTAATGCATTAGTAATGCTCTTAAAGTTTGACTCCAAAGACATGATATCAAGTCTTACGTAAACAAATCGATCCATAATTGAAAAGCCTGTCTCCGGACAAACCCCGATAGAGTTGAACCTCCAGTTGACCGCTCTTTGAGGCACTTTCTCAATACCGACATAATTATCGGGATTATAACTGGTGAAGGTGTCTGTCCAGGCAAAGTTGTCTCCATTCGACAGATAGAAGAAATTGTTTCTATTCTTCCGATAGACTATAAAATCTGATATCTGTTCACTTTTAACATCCTTTTCGCAGAAGAGCTCATCCGTGCCATCGGCACAGTCTCTGATGCCATCGCACTGTTGATGGGTTTCATAGCATTGTTGTCCCTTTAGACACAACAACAGTACGAAAGATGCCTCAAACTGTTCGTTTCGAGGATTGACTTCTGGTCTGGGAGTTTGAAACTGGTTTTGAAGGGTTCGGTTGTAATACAGACTCGGATTACAACGATTTGATGCCAACGAAAGTCTCAGATTTGTTAAGACAACCAAAGTATTGAACTGAACTCAAAAATCAATATACAGTTTACAGTTTGTATTATAAGAAGGGAAAGACTCACAGCAAATGTAGAACCGGAGTCTCTGGCGTTGTTGTGAGTCAAGAAGTAAAGAGCCTTTTCGTCAATACCTTCGCGAGTCTTATGAATAACTTTTTTGGAGAATTTTGTCTCAAATTTTCTTAAAGCGATTTCTGCCTTCGCTTTCGTTATATCATTGAATCCTTGGATTTCTTCGAACTCATAGTCAATAGCATTAAAGCCAATGATTGAAGCCTTTCCTAAATATGGGATAAACTCAATGATATTCCCGGAGCGGTCCTGATTTAAGTTGACTTTCAATTTAAGTTCCGCACGATTTATACCCTCAACGGGAAGACTGACACTATCGGCGACAATCTCTCCATCATATGTAATATGATATACGATTACATTACAATTTGGTGCCATTTCTGGTGATAGCGATACTGAAAAAGTGGTGACAGACCTCAACATTCCCGAAACCAATTCCTCTCCAGTGATCAGAATATTGCCTTTCGAGACAACGATATAAGAGAATGTCTTCATATAGAAGTTGGCGTAAACGTGAAATATTCCGTACTCTCCGGCCATCCCTTTCTCAGTAGAAGTCGTTATGTGAAACATTCGATTCGTTGACGAGAAGAAGGAAATGGCGATCAGATCAGTATTGGCCACATTATCCACTGTAGAGAATCGGGCTTTTATTGTGAACCGGCCTATATTTGACGGTGGCTTCAATCGAATCTTTCCGACCCCGTCTTCATTCAGATCTATTTTCAGACTATTGTCTGTTAATTCTTTACTCAACGGTTCCATTAGACCAAAGACAGTGTCTTTATTCAAAGCAAAAGAAGGGGTTATATATAACGATGAAACGGACAACAGGTCTGATGGAAAGGCAACGGAATCGCTGTAAGAAACAGCGATATATGTTTCAAATGGAAGGCCTGGTTTGAAGACTGCCGGTTGAGTGTCGAGGAACCGGAGAATAAGAGTGGAGTTAATGATTCGAGTTCGGGCATAACCCGACACTTTGTGGTCAAAAAAGCGTTCGCCGACCTCCACGTGAACCACAATCTCTTTATTAAGGAATGGTGTCGTCAGAGGAGATGAAAATAATTGTCTCAAATCGAATCGAAAACTATGCGATCCTTCGAAGCGTTCAATTGTTTCGATTTTAAGGATATCCTCAAAGATATCGAATTCATTAAAAGAACTATAATTATCGAAATCTCCGTTCAATGCCTTCCAATTGATTTCTTTTTTTTCTGGGATCACAATCACTCTGATGGTGGCGTTCCCATTGACTGGCATTAGATTTGTATGGTTTGCATAGACTGTGCCCTCGAGATAGGGTTCCTTCTGTGATATGAAAGCAGGCAATGAAACGCTTACATCAAACCTATCGGTAAACCAGCGCTCGATTAATATCTTTCTGTTAAAAGACATTAAATATTCAGATTTTAATCGCTATTTGTTTTTCAATTCAATACTTTTCTTCGATTTGTTGGAGTGTTTTAACCCTAACTGTCCACCAGCCTCGGGGATAGTCTCCGGGCAGTTGAAATCCAATGCTTACGAAACCTTTTCGGATATATTTTCATAATTAGTCGACAATAAAGTCATTAAAATAATTCTCAAATCAATTAATGTTTGACTTTTTGTTAATCAAAATTAATGATCAAAAGTCATGTAATTTGAATAAATGATAGTAAAAAGTAATGCGATAATTGAGAAGCCGTACCTTGAAATGGATAAATTGAATTCCATCTCTTCATTATAAGACCTCTCGAGTCCTACCATAGGAGGAAAGTCGTCTCAATAATTATTTAATTGGAAAATGTTTTGTGTAAACAGATATCTATTCTCATTATTTTACGACAATTTAATTATAATATTAACTAAAACTAAACGATAGAATCAAATGCAATGATTACCAGAAGATAGATATCGACCGCATCCACGTATGGCTTCATTTCCATATTCAACAAAATAACTCGAATACTGACTGAAATAAAAGTCATTTCATATTAAATTGATTTTGACTTTTCTATTGATCGCAAGTCTATGCTCTCAAATTGAATTCAATTTCACAAACATTTCATAACAATTACTATGATTTGATTGACGGCATAAAAGAGGTATTCCTTTTTTGTCACTAATTCTTTTCAATTGTAAAATTCAAAACTCAAATGAATTTAATGTGAGATAATTCTGTGCTCAAAAGGTTGGCCCACTTCTCAAATACTTTTCAATTGTTTTATTTTAATCTATAATTCATTCGTCAATACCTTTCCTTCCGAGAAGATTTCAAATCTAATGAACTGAATAAATATTAATTCAATTTTAAGATAAATAAATAGAATTTAATGAAATAAATTGAAAGCGAGTGTTGAAAGTAATTGCAATTCTAGACTCACTTCATATCTGATAAAATTATTTGACTTTAAATAAATAATAGGTTTTGTAATAAACATTAAATTCTTGAACTATTTTATCAGAATATGCGACAAATGCACAAACAATTGTATAAAAGTTTTTGCAGTTTTTGAGAACTATTTTACTTTTGATTAAAAAATATTTTTAACAAATAGTGAATAGAATTCAAAAATAGTGAATCGTTTTCTGTTTATTAATGAATTAGTTTGCGTTTTATACCTAAAGTAATTGCGGTCTCAAAACATAAGACTATTTTTATAAGAATTTTTTATTTTTGTTGATTTATTTGAAGTTAATTATTCAATAATATGATAAAATTGTTGTAAATTATCTGTGATATCATCCAAATAGTTAATTGTGTGCTAAACGTGTGCCAAAACATGTCTATACATGTGTTATGTATAGACAGATGTGTTTTATAAGCGTTTAATATATTCTCATTCAATGGAAATAATAATTGATATACAGGTGTTATGACTGCTTTGAATGCTTGACCAAAATCAAGAGCTCAGGCAAAAAGTTCAAAGATCGAAACGATTTGAAAAATAAATGGCCTTGCTTTAAATTAAAGGTGCGAAAGGGTGTACTCACTCTTCTGTTTCATGTTATATACCAATTGATTGGTTTGGATGAGAATTGTGAGGAATTCGGGTAAGAATTTCAAAGTAGTATTTCTTGTGAATCCATTGCCACCGCGAACTCCATTAGCATTTCCCTCGACTTTTAATTGATAATTACCGGATCGTGCAGTGAAGGGGATCTGCAAAATATGATCGACTGTTGAGACTATTGTATGTGTTATTGTAATAACTCTTTAAATAACTTTTTCGAGTCATTATATTTTCATTTTATTTGTCGATCAAATAAAAGTCAATTGTGTTTTGACTCAACTTTCCATAACTATACAGAAATATATGTATTAAGAGATCTCTAATTTTGACTCTATATCCATGGGTTCATCAAATCCTAATGAGTCAATAGGAAAGAGACAATTCATAGATTAGCCCCATTTGAGCCCTATTTGACTGATTGTCATCAAAATGTTGTTTGACTTCACTTTTAATTCAATTCTAATACAAAAGACTCAAATTATTTGATCGTTGATAGGAAATGAAAACTACACTCTCTTTTTATTCCTGTCCCATACCTGTGCACAACTTTTATTTGATAAACAAATGATTATTTCCTTTAAAATTTTATTTTTCAAAATCTAATATTAATTTCATTGAATTTTTTGAATGCATTCGCATTTGAGTCGACATTCAAATGAAAATTCATTTCAAAGTTATGTTACGACTCAAGCATTTCAATCAAAATTTTGTCTAATTTTTTATAAAAAATCTTGAATTTCGACTCTTTGACTATTGTTTGGTGAAAATAATTTCAATTTGATAATAAGTAGGAACAATCATTTCTCCAAACTTGTAATTACTTCAAAATATCTTAAATGTAATGAAGAGTTGCTATCCTTGAAGGGAAACAGAGATCCAAATATTATTATATACATCAAAATTGTCTATAATTAAGAAGATTGAAGACTTGCATATTTGGTTCTTGCTCAATTACAATTCTATAATAGGAAGTTTATTTTTCAATAAATCATTCACAGCTTTTCTATAATGACCTCTCAATTAAATGAATGTAAGCACAGGTCTAAAGTCTAGAATTACTGATTTTGATGGGGGAGGGGAGGGGAGGGATGCAATCGAAAAACTATTTATGATTCACTTGATATCAAATTATCAAATAATTTGAAATTATTTTTGAAATTCAATCGGAAATACATTTTTAGTTTAAGTTGAATAACATATTCCGTCTCCTTCTCTGTGTTTAGTCTCGAAGTTGTATTCAAATAAAGTTTGCGTTTTATGTCTCCAATGCAATAGTTATTCAGAATTTGGCTCAGAATACAAAACAATAGTATATTTACATCGAATAGAGTTCTATTGATTCGGTATTCAATACTCTTATATAGAGTTCTATCAATTTTAATGCCATTAAAAGCAGTAGTTTTTGGCACAATATTCAGAATACATTATAAGAGAGAAATAAATTATTTATAATAACGCGAAAAGTCTTATATGTTATACAAAAAAAAGATTTGTTATTACTATTTGTATGACTTGAAAAAGTAATGAACTGTTATAACGATTATTATTTTCATTAAATTTTATCAAACAATCAAATAAAGAGAAGTTAATAATATTTTTAATGCATTTCTTACTTTCATTAATAGATTCTGTGGTTCTCCAGGTATGACATTTTCAGTGGTTCCTGCAATTTCCTCATTATTGCACTGAACCGATGCACTTATAGTCAGAGGAAAGGGTGATTCCAATACATTTGCGACCACTCTATAGACCTGTCCGGGACGGACCTGCGATGGGGCCACTATTAAGTACCGTCTAAACAATTAGAGAAATGGTGTCCATTATATCCGTTATATTTTTAAAATGAAATATTGATTTATTACGAATAGAGAGACATATATCACAAAATCGATTTATTTCTATAAATAACTAAAAAATAACTAAAATAATGAAAAAGTTATGTAACTTACGGGTCATCGCCTGTTTGATAAGGAATATACTGAAAGTTATCTCCATTTGAGACATAATCTTTGTCTCCTATGTTAAGGACAGGTCTGACCACCCGTTGACCGCATAACAAATCAATTTCAATGATTAAAATCAAAATTAAATCAAAACTAAGCGTTAGTTTCGAGCGAATCATTTGAATTAATGCATTGAATGCTATAAATGTATGGCAACACAGAATAGGAATCAACTGAGCAGTACTGCAGACAACTGTGCTATAGAGCAGGTAATAGACAAACTCATTACAGCACAGGACTGAAGGCCAGTACTATAATACAAACCCGACTCTCAATAAACTAAGAATGCAATCAAAGGTTTATTTGTATTAAATTTTGTATTTCAATCGACAACCGTATGGTTTGAATGAAAATAAAAAACATTTCAAAAAATCAAAATATATTTCATTTGATAAAAACTTTTCTAAAGTTAATGAACTCTTTTATACTCTTTTCATACTTTTTATCAGATTTGAGATTATATGAGAGGAAGGGGTTTAACGATTAGCTAAATATTATCCATTGGTGACCTTGGCATGACCATGCTATTGTTATTTAGATTAAATTAAGAATAGTGTAATTTTTATTTTTTTGTTCAAAAAATATACAAATTATCTGAAAATATGTTACATTTTGATAAGATATGAGAACCGCTCTCTTCAGTCGGATAACCCATTAAGGCTTCCATTGGATGCGGAGCCCGAACTCTGATTCAATTCATTGAGAGCCCACAGACGACAGTCTAATTCACTCTTCAATTGTCGATACTCTTTGAGAAGATCTTTGTCTAAACTTTCGTATTCTGACAAAAGGTTTTCCACTTTTTTCAGTTCAGTCTTAAGCCTAAACTCTTCGGATTCTAAAGCCTTTCGCTCTTCTCGTAGTCTTTCGATCGTCTCTTTATTGCCATACTTTTCAGCCATTGATTCCGTTTCGATATATCTGAAGACAAATGAGTTGTTTATGTGAAAGAGTGGACAGACATATGAGAGTGGATAGACCTGTTTCTGATGCAAAGAGTCTGTGCCTTACTCATCGATAAATTGCATATCATTTCATCGAAATTCAATTTAAAGGGAAGTTTGTATTTATTGTAATACTGGTGAACGACATCCAAGTATTCGCTAAATACCTGTCCATTCAAATTGGTTTACATTAAAAGAGATCCAAACAAAACCCAAACCAAACCTTTTGATAGTTTTCAAACTTTTTATCCAAACTTTGAGTCAAAGCCTGTGTTTCCATCAATTGGTCACTCATTTGATCCAATTTTATTTTCAAACCATTTTGTATCTCAGAGTCACTCAACTCCCGACAATTCATGTCCTGAGCGGTCATTAGTTCCAGAATTTTAATGCATTTGTTTTTAATCGTTTGATTCAATTGTTGGTAAACTTCTTCGGCATTAAAATCACAATTAAGTGAAGTTTTGTCATATTTTTCAATCAATTGATAGATGTTTTGATCCCTAACTTTGAGTTCAATTAATGACAAATACTTTTGAAACTCTTTGTCCTAAAAATTATTTGAATTTAAGGCAAAAATAAATTGTTTTTTAAATTAAATATAAAATCGATTAATACCTGAATTTGTTTGAAAAATGAATTAATTATTTGATATTTTGTTTCAATTATTTTCATTTTTGAATCGTCGGAAACGGACTGTAATTATGTATGAAATCAAAAATAAGATAAAAATATTTTTAAATAAAATTTTTGACAAAATATTTACCATTTCTTCAGACAATTAAACAATTGATTCAATTATTTGTAATTAATTTAAAAGTTTTTGTAATCAAACAAAACTTGAAATGACTATAATATACATAAATAACGAAACAATTAATAAGTTTCCCTTTAATTGGATTTTCATATAAATTGGTTAAACATTCAAAACGTAATTCATTTTCAAAGTATAATAGTTTTTGCGCCAAAAGATTGAAATATTTGAGACATTCATTGATATCGTTATTAATTTAAAGTTAAGGGGAATTAAAGTTGAATTGAATGCAAGTTTAAAAGTTGTAAGACCAATAAAATACCTAGATCAATATAAGATAACAATAGCATTTTGAAAATGAATAAATTTTATTATTTCGATTAAATTTGAGACAAAATTAGCAAAACTTCCAAATATTGTGTAATTCATCTCAAATTAGAATCTATTTTGAAATATGTTTGTAGACATGAGAAGCCACGACTCCGGTCACACCGATTAGAGTACCGGTTCCGATGCAAATCAACACTCCTCTGATTGTCAAAATTCTTGCCCTCTTTCGGCTGACTTTACTACTCTTTGATGATTTGCCTTCGGATGCCTTTCTCTTACTTTTTGGCTTTGACCTGGTTTTTGGTTCGCCACCCGTTCCACCCCTACCATGTTTCTCACGACTGGGTTTTTTCAGAATTCCTTTGGGGGGTGGACTTCCAGCACTCTCTTGTTCCTCCTCACTGGGTGTTTTCAGAATCCTCTTTGGAGGAGCTTTGGGGGGTGGACTACCACCACTGCTTTTTTTCTCATCACTGGATGTTTTCATACTCTCTTTAGGCGGTCCTTTAAGGGGAGGACTGCCACTACCACCCTGATCCTCACCACTGGATGTTTTCAGAATTCCTTTTGGCGGACCTTTTGGTGGTGGACTTCCACCACTGCCTTTTTTCTCACCACTGGATGTTTTCAGACTCTCTTTAGGTGGTCCTTTGGGGGGAGGACTACCATCACTACCTTTTTTCTCCCCACTGGATGTTTTCAGACTCTCTTTAGGGGGAGGACTGCTACCCGTGCTTTTAACCTCGCTCGGTTTTTTCAGATTTTCTTTTGGGGGTCCTTTGGGAGGCGGACTTCCACTACTACCTATATTCTGACTAGGTGTTTTCAGAATACCTTTTGGCGGTCCTTTGGGGGGAGGACTGCCAGCACTACCTTTACTTTCACCGGCTTTTTTCTTATCCTCTTTAGGAGGACCTTTAGGTGGTGGACTGCCACCACTACCTTGAACCTTACTAGATACTTTCAGATTCTCACTGGGTTTTTTCAGACTTTCTTTAGGCGGTCCTTTGGGAGGAGGACTACCACCCGTGCCTTTACTTTCACCGGCTTTTTTCTTATCCTCTTTAGGTGGAGCTTTGGGGGGTGGGCTGCCACCACTACCTTGAATCTTACTAGATACTTTCAGATTCTCACTGGGTTTTTTCAGATTTTCTTTAGGCGGTCCTTTAGGAGGTGGACTGCTACCAGTCTGACTAGTTGTTTTGAGATTGTGACTAGGTTTTTTCAGACTCTCTTTGGGTGGATCTTTAGCGGGTTGACTGCCACCGGACTTTGGCTTTTTTGGATCATTTGTTGGCATGTCTTCTGTCTTTGACCGGCTTCTGGTATCAAGAGATCTAAGATTTGTCTTTCAATGAGTTCGACTCAACTCTAAAATCAAAAGATTTTTAATGAAATTTCAATTGAATTCAAAAAGAAAATCGATTTAATTGTTTAATGAAAATAACAATTCATTGAAATTATTAGAAATTTTATTTAAAAATACAGAAAATATTCAAATTTCAGACAAAAAGACATTTCAGATAACAATTAAAATTAATGTTTGATTTAAATATTAAGTCAAATGTTTATTCAATTGATATAAAATTATTATCAACAAGCTTGTAATTATGCATTACAACGAATTTCAGTTGCATTGTTGAAATTCACAAAAATGAGCTTGAAATTATGAAAATCATATTTGAAATTATTGAAAGTTTTATTGAACTCTCTTTATTATCAAAGACATTGAGAGTTAAAATAAAATGTTCCGTTCATAATAAAGAAAGTTCCTGTGAAGGACCATTTTCAGGCTACCCGTCCCCTCTGGCTCACCCTCACTATAATTTATGAGTACCCTGTCCCCTCAGGCATAGGCCCATAGCAATAGAAAAGCTACCCTCCCTGTCCCCTGGAATCTGTATGGAGAGACATTCTCTTTATTATCAATCACAAGGGGTGGTCAGATTTTTGGGGGGAGGAGCGACAAAGCCATTTTGATAAATTTCAGTTTTTCAACTGAAATTAATGAGTGCTATAATTTCAAGCTCATTGTTGTGAATTTGAACAATTAAACTGAAATTCATTGTAATGCTTAATTACAAGCTTGTTTGTTAAAAAGTTCGGATAAATGTTTTGTTTTTTAAAAAATTATTTAATATTTTTTAGAAATTAAAATAAATTGTTTTCTAAAATCAAATCAAAGGCTTTAGTCTTTGGGTTTTGCCTCTTCTGGTGGAGGAGTTTGTGGTGGTTGTCCTCCTGGTGGTGGTGGGGGTTGTCCTCCAGGGGGTGGCCCTCCTTGAGGTGGTGGTGGTTGTCCTCCTGGAGGTTGTGTCGGGTTTTCTGGAGTCTGTGCCGCCGTTTCTTGTTTTTTCGGTTCAGAAGATTCTGTCTTTTCTTTGTTTTCTTCGGTCTTTTTGGTCTCTTTTTTGGGACCACTTTTTTCAGGCTTTCCTTCGAAGAGAACTTTTCGGGATTTTCTGATCTTTTTGTATAACTCTTCGTTTTGAGGAGTCTTTTCGTTTTTGTCTGTTATCGGAAAAGACAGGACAGGAATGTCACTGATTTTGTCCTCAAATAGTATATTCTGAGGGTCGCTCTCTTTTTGAAGATATTTACTCCAGGGCTCAGCCTTTTGTCTTTTCTGAACAGATTGGAGGCCATCTTTGAGTGACCAGAACTCTGTGTATTCGAATTCGCCGCCAATCGGAACGACCAGAACTGCTGTTCTCTTTCCCTTAAGATACGAATCTTTACTCAAATCGTCTGTAATGTGCAGTTCGTAGGGCTGTAGGGCTGGCGTCGACTTCAAGAAGAATATAACGGAACGCATTTTGGGTTCACTTTTCGACCGAATAAAGTGATTCTTTTTGTATTTATCGGATCCGAGGACTGACTTCTCTACGTCTTTGAACTTTTCTAACAATTCTTTTGCCGAATAGAGTTTGTCCTCCGGTTCTGAGCATAACCTGAAGAGGAGGTCGACGTCTGCGTAAACGAAACCTCCCTCTTGTATGAGAGTCCTGTTCTGATCGGGATTTACGGCTTTGTTTGGATCAATAGTCCCGATATCGTAGACCAAAAGTGACGAATACTTAGTCACATAAAAGCCGACATACTTTGCGTTTGTCTTCTTTTTGTAGTCGTCGTCATAATTGTATCCATTCTTGAGTTCGTGGAAACCGTTTGCATTGCTTTTAGGGATTCCCACAAAACGACTCCAATCTCTTTGTTTTGTCGTCTCATCTGAAGAGGAGATTCTTAGTCCAGAAATAACTTCTCCAGAAGTGCCGTCAATTCGAGGCATAAAACTAACCAAAGCACTGATCGGTATGTCCAGAGTTTTTGGGCTCATAGAAGGAAAGACAACCGCATAAGTGTTGGGCCCTTTAATTGTCCGATGAGTTGTGATCACCAAATAGAAACCGGAAGTACTCAGTTTCGGTATCAAATCTTTCACTTTCTGTGTATTCAGGTCTTGAAGATTGAGTGAACCCCCGATTTTGGCATAAAATTTGAACTCTTCTGAAGGATTGCATATTGTCTTCTTGTCTGTCAAATATATGGCGCACTCAGTCTCTCCCCTTTCGTTTTTGAACACATCCTTCACCGCATATCTTGTGGTAAAACGATTCAAACTTAAGCTCTTTACAGACATTTTGCAGATAATCGAGAAATCGTTTGAATAAAAAATTTTACGAATTTTTAACAATAAATTCAATTCTCGTTTCAATTCGAGAGACTTATCTCGCGATTGAACTTCACTTCAAATCAATTGTTTTTATTTTTAATGAAATTATATTTTATTCAGTTTTACTAAATTAACAATAAGTCGCCTCCGGATAGAAATAAAAATCAAATAAACCGCACATTTGTTATAGAAATGCTTCACAACAATTAAAAACCGGTTAACTGTAGGCATAAATAGCATACATTTAATCTGTTTTTCATAAATATATTGTAAACAAAAAAAGATTTCAAATAAACGTTTGAATGATTTGAACGAAATTATCTTTAAATGAGTGATGTCTTCGTCAGTACACAAGATATTAGTTTGTGGTGCTGTGAGCGGTCGGTTCCAACAATTGTTTGATCGGGTCATTCAAGTCAACCGAAAGTCGGGTCCATTTGAAATGGTTTTATGTGTCGGAGAGTTCTTCGACGCCGATTGTGACCAACAATACAATGATCTTATTTATGGATCACTTGGTTTGCCATCGATTCCTATCTATATATTGGGAACAACTGATGAAAGACTTACCAAATACTATAAAAGTAAAGACTCGAGCGATGATTATGAGTCGGGTTTTGAATTAATTGATGGCATCACTTATTTGGGACGTAAAGGCATTTTGACCTCCAGTTCGGGCCTAAGAATCGGTTATTTGAGTGGAAAGCATACAAACGATAAGAAAAGTGATGAGAAAAACACTTTCGATATAAAAGATTACGAATCACTTCTTCTCTCACATCAAAGCTCTTCCACAGTAATTGATATACTGTTGACGAGTCAATGGCCTAAACATGTCTTTCGTTTCACTGAAGGACATCACAAAGAGTTGGAGATTCAAAACGAAGAGAACGGCTCTCAAATGATATCTAAATTATGTCTTCTTCTGCGTCCGCGCTATCACTTTGTCGGCGGATATAATAATTGCTTTTATGAAAGACATCCCTTTCGTAACCATAAAGTATTGGCAGAGAGTGCCCAACACGTGACCCGATTCATCGCAATGGCAGAAGTGGCCAACCCTTCAAAAGCCAAGTGGTTATACGCTTTTGGTTTGACTCCCGCCAAACAATTGGACAAAAATGAGTTAATCCGTCAACCGATTGATGTCACAGAAAATCCTTTCAATGATTTAACAGAAGAGACAATAAGTGAGACGAGTGTTAAGACTTTGGATACAAAGACCCAATTCTTTTACGATTTGGACCAAAAGAGTGATAATCAAATGAATAGAGGATTTAATACCAAACGAAAAAGACATCAAAACAACGATTTCAGGGAAAGAAAGGGACGTACAGTTGATCCACAGCAGTGCTGGTTCTGTTTGGCCTCTCCTCACGTCGAGAAACATTTGATTATATCGATCGGCGATCACTCATATCTGGCAATGGCTAAGGGAGGCCTCACTGAAGACCATTTACTAATTTTACCGATCGATCACTTGAGGTCAACCATTGAACTCGAGGACCAATCCGTGGCCAACGAATTGATTAAATTCAAAGAAGCGCTGATCAGATATTTTAAATCAAAACAACAATCGGTTGTATTCTTTGAGCGCAACTTTAAGTCATCCCATTTGCAGATACAAGTCGTCCCAATCCCAGAATCTAAAGGACAGGACTTGAAAACAGTTATATTAGAGTTAACTGAAGAACGAAATCTTAAGTTCAAAGAACTGTCCGATGACTTACAGCTCAACGATGTGTTAAATCCGGGAATTCCTTACTTTTATATGGAATTACCGAACGCTAAGCTCTTCACTCGAATCAATACAAATGAGGGATTCTTTCCGATACAACTCGGAAGAGAACTATTGGCTCATCCATTGGTTCTCAACTGTTTGGACCGAATTGATTGGAAGAAGTGCTGCCTCTCTGAAGACGAAGCCGTTTCTGTGGCCAATAGAATCAGAAAAGAATTCCAATCTTTTGATTTCACTCTTTAGTAATGAAAGTCATATTTTGCTGGCTATTGATTGCTCGATCATTTAACATACAATTTATTTCAAATTCATGTTATTTCAATTTTTCACATTAAAATCAAAACAAACAAATTATAAGTCTTTTTAGTTTTCGGTAAAAATTAATAGATATTCGAAACAAAGAAAACAATTATCAGAAAAATGTTTGAAAACAAACAATTGAGACAAACGAAGCATTTTTGAAATTTTAGTCAAAAAAAATGTTTATTTTTGAGCCCTTTCTATGAAAAGATTGACCACTTCTGGCGATATCTCCGCCACTTTGACATCGGGTTTGTCTTTCAAACGACTCATCAGATGTGAGACATAGACATTGATATTGCCTTTCAATTCAATTATTATATACCAGTGTTTAGTCACTATAAAAGATGAATCAAATAAAACATTTATTGATTTTAAAACTAATGACAAACCGTTAGTATTGACATTGAATTTGTTGTAGACATTAAGGGAATTGGTTTCGAAAATTTTGGCCTTCATTAGAACACTTGCGTGTAATACGGGTTTTATTATAATAACATTTTTTTGGTTCAAACAATAAACCATTTCTTTGATTTCCCCGAAATCGATGTCAATGTTATACTTTTTTGGACCCTTTGAGGCACTCACTTGTGATAAGTAAATACCATTTGATTTGATGGACAGCCTTTCAAAGTTGGCCTTAAAAGTACCAAGATATAGTTGGGTCGGTTCTAAACTCAAATCGGGTATTGAATCGTATAAACTGGAAGTAGTCGTCGGAATCGATGGCAATCTCTCCAATTGTTTGCAATTATTTATGAGTCGAAGACATTCTTCTCTCAATTGATTCAACTCTTCTTTAAGTTTGAGGTCTTTTTGTTTCATTAAATCAAACTTTTCACTCATTTTTTGGAAATCCTTTTTCCATTCATTTCTGTCATTCTTCAGGAGTTCAATACATTTCTGTGATAAGTGTTCGACATTTCCTTCGAGAGTGAATCCACAGGTTTTGCATAACCTATGCTTACATTTCTTCAAATGCGTTGAAAGTAATCCCAATTGAATCACTTCTTTACATCCGTTCCTCTCGTTTTTGCATTTAATCATTAAATCATTTATCATATTATTTACCAATAAATTAGTTCTGAAGACATAATCGGCGACAATAAGTGTGTTGTCGTCAGAACTGGTCCTCGAATTCCTTTTTCTTTTAATCAATGATTTCCTACAAACGGGACAATCATTTCTGTTGCTATAAATCCAGTCCTCAACGCATTGTCTACAGAAAGTGTGTTCGCAATCACTTCTAATGGCATTATTGAAGACATTGAGACAAATACTACAAATCAAATGTTTTGACTCTCCTTCAGACAAATCAATGAATCGATTTATTTCAAAACCAGTCATTTGTTTAACAAATAATTTGAAAGATTTTAATGAAAATTAAGAGAAATTGAAATGTTTTGACAAAATACAAAAACAACAAAAAGGAAACAAAAGGAAAAGTTTAGCCAAAATTTAAATCACTTTTAAAATAAAAATTATTTAAAAAGTGATGAAATACTTTCTTCAAAACTTTCTTTTATTTGAAAGCAGTTCATAGTCGACCTACTCATCAATTGACCAAAATTTAATTTAATGGTTATTAATGGCTATAAATTAACATTATATAATCAATATCTATTTGTAAAATATGGATTATCAATGTAAAAATATATACATTAGACATTTGGTCTATTAGGTCATTGTTCATTATATTGAACAACATAACATTTTCTTGAAAAACAGGAATTTAAGATAACCTAGGTTCCACTGTAAATATATAGTGAAGTTCTATATATTATATAATAACGCTATGGATAGGGGTTTCAGCTTATCTCACATCTCTCACAATCAAAACGTTTGGTTTGCGTTACTTTTAGCGATGAAAAGGCGGTCCAAACGAGTGTTACGTAAAACTATTGCAAAACTATTTCATTATTTGAAGAAATATTTTATTTGCTTTAAATTCTACCTTCGCTTCAAATATCTCTCATTTTTTGTCTAATTTTCAGTTCAATTGAAATAAGTGTTAAACAAAATGACAGAAAATATCAATGATTTCGAAGAAACCAATTGTTTTGACAAAAAATCCAAAGAATTTGATGTCATAAGAGTTCCCAACAATTATATGAAGAGATCGATGTTTTCAAATGGATTTAAAGAGAGACGAGATTTGGAGCAATACTTTTGGACAGAGAAGACAATTGAGAGCATAAGGGCTGCCC
>JAQIXV010000751.1:0-18767 GCA_034700625.1 Tectocepheus velatus
AACACTTCGAGGAATTTTGTCCCTTATTTTTCTATTTTTCTCTAAATTTCTAATCTTCCACAATTTAATGTGTTCTTTGATTTCCAAAGTGGTTGGCCTTTCTTCCGGATTGTGAGCCAAGAGTTTCATTAGAAGATCCCACTTTAATCAAGAAATAAAATATTCAAAAACATTTGAATCAATTGAAATTCAATTCAAACCTCGGGAATGAATTTTTGGGTAAATTCTTGGGGAAAGTCTTGTTTTCGAGCGTTAATTATATTATGAATTCTCTCCGATTCAGTGTTGAATGGAATCAATAACTCAAACAAAATAATTCCCATCGAAAAGATGTCAACTTTTTTACTATACGGAAGTTTATTTACCTAGTTACGAGTTAATATATTTTAAGTAGTGGTATTAGAGAAAATAATATCAAATACCTGTTCAGGACTCATATAAAGTCGAGTTCCGATGCTATATGTTTGATAACCGCTGTTTTGGTTAAGAATTACTATATTTGTCGTATTGTCGGACTCATTGGGCATCGAAGAGCGTATATCCTTATCAACAGCGGCGGCGGTGACTAACCCGAAGTCCCCGATTTTTATACGGTTTTTGCCGTCCAATGAAAAGATAATATTCTTCGGCTTTTGATAAAATAATTTCATTAAACCTATCAATTAATTGAGTCAATATGTATTACTTTGAGGTCGCGATGCATTAAACCAATTGAATGGACGTAATGGACAGCACTCAGGATCTGATCGAATATATCCAACACTATATTTGTATCTCTTTTGGAAAGGTTTGCCGACAACCAGTCTTTTAGTGTCTCTTTTTTGCATAATTCCATTTGAATGTATAGATAACAGCGCGGAATAGCACTTCCCCTCTTCAAACCTATCGGACATTCATTTGTTTCAATTAGTTTTATAGAAGAGTTATTATCATTGAATTCAATGTCCAGGGAGTTGGTGTCCGAAGGAGTAGACTGTTTTACTGATGTGTTCGGTGTCCGAAAGGGATGACTGTGTTTGGCTGTTGAGTTCGGTGTCCCATTGTTTGTCTCTATTCTGTTGCCAACCCGGGGGAGGGATTTCCACCCAAGCGTTGTAATAGCGAACGATACCCGGGTGCTCTAATTTTGAGAGAGCTTTCACTTCTCGCATAACTTTTTCTCTTTGATCTTTACGAAAGGGAAAGCCTATTCTTTTGACTCCATAATGATTTCATCGATAATGTGTTTGGCCTCAAAAACTCGACCAAACCCTCCCCTTCCGAGTACTTTAATTTGTTGAAAATCTGATTCATATCTTGAATTGAAAAACTGAGTTTCAGCTAGATTAAATTTATAAAAATAAAATAAACATGATGAATACGTATTAAAATGAATTTACCTTTTCCACTGTTTTGTGCCATATTTATGAAATGTGTTAATACAACTGAATTACAAATGAATTGTTACTTAAAACGTATTAATAACGATAACATAAGATAAGGTTGCCTAGATAATTTGTATATGGCAATAATCAAATATCAATAACCATTTCTATGCTGCAATAATACTTTAATATTACATTACCTTGATCCACTTTTACATTAACTAATGAAAATAGAGAAAATATGAATTTGAATATCAAATGCGAACTCTTTGCCCAAAAATGGCCTTAGTTTGAATTTTTACCTTGATTCAAGAAATTTTTGGGCTTTCAATAGTGAAAAAGCTTACAATAGTGAACTGAATTTTGGGCAAAAGGTGTTTCACAATTATGAGCTTTCTCTGTAAATTAAAAATATTCATTACTTTGCGGTTTCGATCTGGGCTTCAATATTATTTCCAGGTCAAGGCCCATTGAATTAGTTGACGTTGATTCAGCTAGATGAATTTTATAAAAATAAATTAAGCTCGATCAATTCGTATAATCAAGATGTTACCTTTTCAGTTGTTTAGTCCCATACTTATGAAATCTGTTAAATACAACTGAATTACACGAATGGCTACTCAAAACCAATTAATAACGACAATACAAGATAAGGTTGCCTAGGTCATTGTTATGTGGCAATAAATAAATATAAATGACAACTTCATTAGTACGCAATAATATTAGTTCAGTCATTAAGTCCTGGCCCGCCAAGTGAGGGAATAACTCTTAAACGGCTAAAGATATTTGTTCAGTGGTTGTAAAGTGCTAGGTGAATGAACTGCCAGATAAACTAATCTTAGTGGAGCATAATCCGTGAAATCATTCCAAAAAGTTATCTTGATATTTGTTACATCAAATTGAATTGAACGCCAATACTCTTGGATAGCACTGAAAAATGTGAAGCATTTCTTACCAAACCTTTCAGAAGAGGGGAAGGGATTACTATCGACTCTAAACATAAGGATTACACTATTTAGAGAGTTTCCCCCTGCGTCATACGCCCCTGGGTATTTCCTAATGAATGATTCGTTTAATATTGACTTGGTCTTGCCAATTATTTTAATTTGAAATTGTGTTGTTATAGTTAAATGAAACAGTTGCTCGAGGTTTTTGATGTTGCCACTATTCAAATTTGTTAAAGTCGAGTGGATATTATGTAGCTTTCTCACTACGTTATCAGTGAAATTTTGATTGTCCCGGCTTTCTTTAACCAAATTCAAGTAATCTTGGTATAATTGACTACTTTTTTGATTGAATTTTGATAACTTTTGCATTGAAAGTAGTGATGGAATGCAAACAGTAATTGCAGGCAATGGTTGAGCCTTCAGTCGCTTAACTTCAATGTTGACCACAGTTTTACCAAGCATATATTGATGCGATATCAAATAAACTTGGTACACAAATCCTAACATACAGATAGCAATCGTAAAAGAATCTATAATTTTATGCATGAGCATTTTCAAATGATCAAGTTAATTTAATTTTGATCCAAATTGAATAAAAGTTTGAATACTTATACTTAGTAAAATTTGTTTTGCAAACGATATTATTCGTTACCATGGTCATATTGCAAACTCAAATGATTCTTTAATTATATTTAATTGATCATATTGATTTATATTTGTTTCATTCATTAGTATGTTCAATTAAAAAACCATTAAATAAGTCACCAAGCTTAACACGCGCCATGAAATTGATTTTATAATTTTGACTTAATTTTAATTAAACATTATTAAACATAATTGTTCTGTTTTTTAAGTTCCAACATAAAAAAAATTATAAATAGTCCTGATGTGTGCAACTTCTTGTTAAAAACTTTTACCAAAGTTATATACCAAATTCAAACTATAGTTAACAATGATAAAATAGCACTTGATAAAATACCCTAAGGCCTATTATCATGCTTTCATTCCGGTCCCAATAATATCCATCTACATGTTACTTAATATCATTGGCATTTTGCTCAACTTAAAATAAATCTTTAAACTTATTCGAATTAAACTTATAAATTCATCTTAATTTAGAATTAAATTAATTTAAATAGTTGATTGTTTATTCCTAGTTTAGTTTATGAAAATTTGCCTTATTTTGTAACCCAATAGAAATAGTGTTTTTAAGTTTATTCAATTTTGGTCATTCAAAAAGTATCTAAATCCTTGATCCAAATTAAATATTCCTAAAATTTGTTTTGGTAAACAATATTATTTGTAACCATGGTCTTGCAAACTCACATGATTCTTAAATTATATTGATTATTTAATTTTTAATATAATAAAAACCTTGTTTTAGAATAGCTAAGTAATTAAATTTGAACACTATTTTGAAACAATATTAAATGTCATTGCTATAGTAAAAGTTTCGAAGATAAATATTATTAATATGATATAAATACTCGACACTCGTTAAGAGACTTGAAATTTTGGCCACAAATTATTAATTTCAAATAATAATGAATATATATATTTTGTTTCACGTGATGACCTGTTTGGTCATTTTGAAAAATTCGCAAATATCACTAGCTAAGAATTCAAGTGAATAATTTATAATTTGATAAACTTGAATTGAAATTATCAATTATACTGCAGTTGGACGTCATCGCACCCAGAAAAATGGACCAAACGAACCGTTGACATCATCGAGGAACCTCGATCAATCCAATTTGATGGGGCCACCGGAGGTCCTTCTCGAAAAGAGCAAGGTATAAAAAATGTGTTTAAAATAAATTACTAATCTCTGAATTTATCAGTATACTCTCACCTTAATATATCAGGTCCTTATATCCAGATATATTCAAATGGAACGGACAAGAACATACTAAATGCTGACCTATTATCATTGAACATTGATTCTAAGACAACAATTGATTGTTTTACATTTAATTATTATATGAACGGGGATAGTCACCAAGAGTTAGAATTTTTTTTAACAAAAAAATATCATGATCGAGTGGAAGAGACCACATTGTTATGGTCAAGAATGCAGCCAGCAGGTGACATGTGGCATTTTGCATCCGTAAATATACCACCTTTTGAAATATCATCCTTTGATTCGGTAAGGTTTTAACTGCCTTAATTAAAAAGGACAGTTTAATAAAAATAATTGACAGGTTAACATGAATTTTAAAGTGACTACTGGCGAAGGAGCGATCGCCTTGTTAAATTTCGTAACTTACCAAGGAAGTTGCGAATTGAATTCTATTTGTGACTTTGAAGGAGGAAATTGTGGTTGGCAAAGCAGCAGCTCATCAAAAACCCCTTCATTTAAATTTGAACTTGTCAGGTCCAGCTTAAGTGAGCATGATCACACTACGGAAAGTGGATTCGGCCATTTAATTGAAGCATCCAATGGTAATAAATTTGAAACATCACATAATATTAAAATTATAAATGATAAATTAAATTTTTTTTGGCAAGGTAAGGGAGGAGATTCAACAAACTTAACAAGTCCGATATACATTGGAAGGCCAGGAACATATTGTTTGCGATTTTGGTATTTGGTTCACTTAATTGGAGCGAATAGATTAGATGTCATTACGTTTGATTCTAAACAAAAACCACCAAGCAAAGTTTATTGGTCAAATGAATTTAATTTAACGAATAATATTTGGCACAGGGTCCAATCGAATTTGAATCTTTCCACAGGAATGAATATTATATTCAGGGCTACACACCTTGGTAAGATGATGCGCGTTCACCAATTAAAATTTTTCATTCATTAACTATCCTAGTTGACCAGGAATCGCAAATTGGCATTGATGATATAGTGTTGTTGCCAATACCCTGTTCAAATCCAATAAGTTGCGACTTCAACACAGATATGTGCGGTTGGGTAAGAGATTTCAACCGGGAATGGAATTGGGATCTTGGTTATGGTCGAGTTATCAATTCAACTGTGCTTGCTAAAATAGAAAAGGTCCCATTGGATAGAACAGACCCGTCATATGGAATGTACATGTACACAGATTTCACCAAGATGATTCATCTGAAAAAATCAATACTTTTCTCAAAAACAAAATATTCGCTTAAATTTCAATCATTTTCTAATAAAAATCACTCTTCACTAACACTGTTGGTATGTATTCTCCCGGAAAGGCGTTTGTTGTGTAACTGATCAGTAAACAAGTCTTACCGACAGCTCTGTTTCACCAATAAATTCAAATCAGGATCAGGGTTAAAAAATAGAAGAACACTTACCCGTCTCCAACGACCACACACTTAATTGCTTGCATTTTTACAATTATTTTAATCCAAAAATATATTTAGAAATCACTTCTATTTCGATATCTGTATTGAAACTACTTTTCCGTTAAAATAATAGCAATTCTTTTGGTGTTTGAAATAAAATATCAGTATTTGTTCAGTTGTTTTGTGACGGATGTGCACTGTTTTGAGGATATGATGAAAATTATTCCGAATTCAAATCTATTTAATACTAGTCTTTGTTTATCGAATATATTTATAAATTTCTTCAATCAATTGAAACATAAAAAACATAAACACTTATCATATCATCAATTGATTGCTTGTTTATCATTCTTTCAAATAATCAATTTTTATATTAAAATAACAAATTCTGTCCTTCAGATCAGATTTGATGTGATTTACCCGAAATTGGGTCACATTTGAGAACATATCAAAAATTTTATTTATATTTTAATCAATAATTTGATTATCAATTCATTTAAAAATCAATAAAATGTTTAACACATAAAAATGCAGAGAATGTAAGAGAGCCAAAGTGGCAAGGTAACTATTACAAAACCTTTAGTGAAATTTTTTATTGATCGGAGGTCTATAACCTATTTGATCACCTGTTGTGGTCATTGTTTTGTGGACGACCTCATTGTTGGCAACCCTTCTATCGTATGCCAGACCCAGAAATGCGAAGAAGTCAATGAAAGCGGTGACGACTTTGAAGTTTTTCCAGCCCTACTCAGAAGCTGAGTAATCCCAGGGATAGCTAATCAATGTTAAACAAGTGAATCAATTAATAGAAAGTCTAGAAAAGCTGAGGGGAATGTCAAATACACGCTGTGGTGGTAGTTGTGATATCCCTCTCCTAATGACAGAAACACAACTAAAGTGATTTCTCGCGGCTCTATATGACTGTCATATCGATTAAAACTGTCGTTTCATTTGACAAATTGTTTGACAGAAAAGAAAAAACAAATTAAAGTTTTTAATAGAAAACAAACTTCACTACCGATTGCCAAACATATGAGCGATAGAGTTATCGAGTCCTGTCCTCTTCAAACTCATTATATACCGGAAGAAATTTCCGAACAATGTCCTAAAAAATGGTTCTCCCCTTCAAAAAAAATCTGCCCCCTCCCCCCAGAAAAATTAGATCATTTTTGATTCACTTTCATTTGTATAAGGTTATTTTCGTGGATTCAAATTAGTTATAGATTTTAATCATGAATAATTATTCTTTTGTTGTCTTTGATTTCGACATTCCGACAAATTTTGTTTCGTGCAATAATTAAAATGAAACTAGTGTTTTAATAATAAAAAATAATTAAAATAATTCGAGTGTTTCAGCTGGAACATTTATTTATTGTATATATTGGAAAATTACTAAATTCTAGTCATTTATTCTATTTATTCAACTGATTGTGATTTTAGTCTTGAATTGAAAATCTATTGATAGAAACCAAATAAAGTATTATTCGTTGATATGATAAAAGACTGGGCCATTAAATTGTCATAATTTACACAAATTATCATTAGTCTCATTAAGCAATTAAAAAAATTTCAGAAAAATAACCAAGAATCAATTACTATTTTTTAGACCCGAAATTGATTGTTCCTAAAATTATTTAGATTAATTATTTATGAATAAATTTAGGTTTATAAACATTAGATTAAATAAATTTTATTCAATTTATTATTGAATATTAATTAACTTGGACGAAATTTCGTTAAATTTAATTGGATCAGCTTGGTAATTCATCTTGTTCTGATATAACTCTCTGATTCACTCTTCACTGAATCGTAATTATAGTGAAATTAAATTCAATTTTCAAATCAATTTCTGACATAAATCGCTATTAAATGAGAATATAATAGATTTGTTGTTATTTTTGTGAAACGAGAGATCAAAATATTTGAATTTAAGTTAGAAGTTATTTTAAAAATGTTTGCTTGGTAACTTTTGTATTTGATTTAAAAGTTGTACTTCAGTTTTAACTATTCTGTTTGTCAACTGAATAAACTTAAATTTTTGCTCTCAAGTGTTCCAGATTGAAATGCAAGGTATAAAATGTATTTATTGTGAGACATTTTTAAAATTATACAATGATTTTGAAATTAATTAATTAAAAGTGTTATGAAATCTATCAGAAGCTTAATTTTGATATTGAAAAGCATCACATCTTTTAAATTAAATTGTGTTATAAATCAATTAATTATCTTATGATTTGTTATTGATTTACACATAAACTGTCAAATCTTTCAAAACTTATATAATAATTATTTTCAGAGTTTTATTTCAAATCCCAATTATTTTTAATTAAATTTGAAGTAAAAAGTAAATGGATTTGATGCTAAAACTTGATTTGTTTTAAAAATTTAACATAATTTTGTGCAGTATTTGAATAAAAATCTAGTTTTCATTGATTTTCACAACAGTTTGTTATATCACACGAAGTGGTCATAACTTCAATAAAAATTTTAATTTAATACAAGTTTTGAAGGATAAGATATAAAAGGATTGAATTTTATTGCAATTAACCAAAAATATTGATTCGAAATAAATATTGATTTACTCTCAAAATATATTCAAATTATAATTTCATTAAATTTCAGAATTGCTTGATATTTGAATTTTCAAACTATTGACTCTTTTGAAGTGAAAATGAATTCAATGCAAAGAATAGTAGATAAGACGTCTTCGACGTTAAACTATGTCTTAAACCAGTATTGGATCGACTGTCAGGACCCGCGAACCAAAGATTGGTTTCTTGTGGACATCCATCCGCTCACATTTTCATTGATTATGGCCTCATATGTCATATTCGCCAAATCATTTGGACCACAACTCATGAAGAATAGGGAAGCGATGCAATTGAGACCAATAATGTTGACGCACAACATCCTTATGGTTGCCCTCAACTCCTCCTTCTTTCTTATAGTTGTAGTCAACTGTGATTATGGCAGACGTTTCATAGACTTTAAATACCCGGACCGGGCAGACACATCACCAAGAGCAATCTGGGAATTGACAGTTGGCTACTGGTACTGGTGGACCAAATTCTTAGACCTCTTCGACACAGTGTTTTTTGTTTTGCGTAAGAAATACTCTCACATAACTTTCCTTCATCTCTATCATCACACATGTGTCCCACTGTTTGGATGGTTGTGCCTCAAACATAACGCTGTAATGCCGGCCACAACTCTGTTTGCTTTAATCAACTCATTTATCCACACAATTATGTACTCGTATTATGCGTTGTCAGCACTGGGACCACAAATCCGGCCATACCTCTGGTGGAAGAGATACCTGACTCAGATGCAATTAGCTCAGTTTGCTTTCGGTATATTCTATGGAACGTTAATGGTATTCCTTCAGAGGGGTTATCCCATGTTTTGGTTTTACTTTGGTTTGACTCAACCCTTACTATTCTTTTACTTATTCTATGATTTCTACAAAAACTCTTACAATAAATCAAAACAAAACTAATTTAATATTTAAAATATAATCAAGATTTCAAAAGTTTTTCTCAACTTAAAAAGATCATGATAATTTTAATGTTAAATAATGAGTATATTTTATTAATAAGTTTTTATAAGGAAAATAAAGTTTTTATGTTTTTTCTAAACACTGCAAAAACTATTGAAAATTATCGGAGTCTTTGGACAATCCCTAACTATAAATGCATTGGATTTTCATTTGTTTTAAATTATTTTAATTTTCAAATAAAAATTCAAACAATGGTTTCACTCAAAAAAATATTTGATATATGGCTTACTCTTCGATATCGGATGCTCTTCGAGTTGTCCGCCAAATATCATCAGAAGATAAACAATTTCTGAGTGAATTGGGTTTTGATGTTGCTGCTTTTATAGGAAACGAAGCATGGGGATCTGTCTTTAGTGGGGTTTGCAATTGGAGAGCAATCAAATCATATCCTATCGGACCCAATGAAATACGGACAGCAGTCGGTGATATACAATATGATCCAATCGCTAGGAGTTATGTGAGAAACGTCAATCTTAACGGTCGGTCCTGTGCTATCAAAATGTATCACAGGGGAGGTCTCGAGAGGAATGAGTTTACAGACAAACTCCATAACGAGGCCAAAATTATGACAGAGTTAGAGCACCCGAATATTGTTGAGATATATTCCGTATGTAAGACACCAAACTATATCTATATTATTATGGAATTCCTTAACTCGGGTTCTATCGACAAATTCATTGACTCCCTTCCCTTTGAGGCCAAATTAGATGAGTGGACAGCACTTCAAATGATACGACAGATGACATCAGGATTGCAATATCTGCACAATAAGGGCATAGTTCACGGGGACCTTCACTCAGAAAACATTATGATCTCAACTCTGAATAACAACTTTCAGGTGAAAATTGTTGACTTTGGGAACAGTAAGCCATTGGCCGCTAAAAACAATATGAATGACATCACAGCTCTGGCCTATCATTTCAGACTCATTCTCGACAAGAGTCTGTTCCAGAGGACAGCCATTGAGGGTAATCTCAAAGCTGTTGTCAATATGATGTCTAATCGTGTCTTTTCAGATATGAATCAAGTGGTCGACCATTTCAATAGATATCTACCTGAGAGTGATGTCCCGCCCCCTCCCAACTCTATTATCAACAAATTGACGAAACTTTTCTCAAAGAAATAAAACTATTCTTCAGTTTTTCAGTTGACTTACAATTATTTATTAAATTAAATACTAATAGCATTCAATTAATTTGTCATAAAATACATTTTAAGCAATTGTTAAATCAAATAACACAATTCTATAGATAAATGGGTTTTGTCAAGACTTAAATTCAAATAATTTACCAAGATATTTCAAATGAATGAAAGATTGGAAGCTATACAAAAAAATACGTACGCAGTTTTTGACGGATTCTTGACCCCCTCTCCTCATATAAGCAGTCATATGCAAAACCAAATAGAAAATATGATTGAGTCAGATCCCCCTCCCTCTCCGTACGTACATTTAGTAGCGCTCTATTATTATAATTACAATTATTCTAATATTAAACAAATATTTGAAGGACTAGTTTTGATTATTTTTAAGTTTAATATAAACAAAATCAACGAAAAACTTATTGACTATTATTTACAATAAGTTATTTGGAAAACAATATCTAAATGGGAATATCCAGATGGGAAAGGGATGCTCTCAATGCGAGGCATTCCTTATACCTTTCATGAGAAGTGCAATCAGCGGGATATAAGAGCCAGTTGTAGGTCCCGAAAGTTATCAGACAATTGGGACACTTGAGGAACCCATTCTTCTTGCCTTCGGATTGCGTACAATAGGTCTCCAGGGGTTCGATGAAGAGGTGGCAAATGGGAGACACACACTCACGACTTATTATATTGATTTCGTTGAACAGCTCTGTTCGACAACAATAGCAACAATAAGGCAATCCTTTGTCGAAAACCTCTAAATTGCGATAACTTTGAGCCATTTGTTCCGCGTTTGCGATCTTTTCGAAGTAATTTCGGACGCAATCGGTTTCGTAATCGAAACGCATACGACTATCGCCAAACTCTTTGACGGATGACTTTATGGGAACCCCATCTGTACTCAATTGATATGTGAGAGTCTTCAACAAAAATCTTCGATATTCTTCGTTGAATCCATCGGTAAACCACTGCATCCGTTCGTAGAGTTTCAACTGCTCTACAAAACCATCGTTTGGGAAGACTTTTCTCTTTTTGTGCACTCGTTTCAACGCATCGATGTATGGGATCCGGTATTTATTCATAATGAAGGCAATCACTATTGTGGCACTTCTTGAGACACCACCGCCGCAGTGGACGTAAACCACTTCACCTGAACACAAATAATGAGGAAAAGAAAAAATGATAAACTTTTTATTAATTGTGTGAATGAAAGCACTTTATATATGGGTTTATATTAATTGAAAATATTTTCTAAAAACTGTAACTTTTAGTAGAGTTTAAAATAAATTACTAATTGATGTGAGTTTTGCAATATTACTAAAAGTTACCAGTATCATTTAATATGCAAATAATTAAATAATTTTGCCAAATTTATCTTGTAAACTTAATTGACCATGCTCAATGATACTATTGAAATACATACCATTTTTGTGGGCGCTATCAATGATTTTATTGCAGAAATCAAAGTGAGAGATGAGGTCCTGATCGGGGAAGTCTCCCGCCTCCACATGAATATAGTTTATGTCTTCCAACCGATCCTTCTGTGGCACCGATTCCTCCGTAACACTAATGATGTGCTGGACTTCAAGCGAATCCATTGTATCCCTCTCTTTGATGGGTATATCAGTTCCCAGATATAATCGATTTTCAATTTGATTGAACTCTTTTTGATTAAACCAAAAGTCATTGTAATAAACGAATTCAAAACTAATGGCAGTCTTTGATGAATCACTTTTGAGACATTTCGTCGACTTTTTCGACTTCTTCTTCGGAGACACAGACTTCTTGTTGTCTCCCATTTTCGTCGGCAAAACAATTGTCCGAAACTAAAGTTTTTGATTTTTTTTCTGCAAAAGTTTTTTTTTCACTCAATTTAAAAGCTTTTGACTCTTTTTATGATTAGTTTTCATCATTCAATAAAAATGATTCAGTTTTTAATCGTTTGAAACTATTTTCCAAAAGTTTTGAATCAATTAATATCTCATTGAATGAAAATTTTGTGACTTTCCTCTCAATTGAATGCGATTTGAAGTAAAGTTTAATTTTTTGTCTCTTTACAGTCAACACAAAAAAAGTTGGACTCGATTTCAATAAAACCCTTTTCTCTCAACTTTTAGCGAAAAATATTTCTCAGGATTTCAAAACTAATGTCAACTTTGGATCAAAATTATCTCTATTTGTGTCAAATAAAGAGATTTATTATTAATCTATTGATAAGAAGAGTCTTAAGTTAACCCAAGTTTTGACCCAAAGACTGGACTCAACAGACAATTAACAGCAAATAAGTGAACAATAGTTTCATCAATTTTTTTTCCAACTCAAGCCTTCATATACTCACATATAATAAAAGATGATTCAAAATGAGCCAAAAAATTAAGACAAAAAATACGACTCAACTCTGACTCATAGGTTAATGATCTCATAAATAACATGACTATTATAAGTTTGTATTGAATTTTAGCAGACAATGAGCGAGTAAGTGTGTAAGAGTGTGTAATATTAAAAATTACTGGATATCAATTACTAGAACTAATTTTATTTATCGAAAAACTCAATTTTTGATGTAAAGGAAGTTTAATTTTTTTACAACTTTTAATTTTTGACTAAAATAGTGATCACTGATCAAACTTTTACCTGTTATGAATAGTTGAACAAGATTACACTTTTTAACAGATTACTTTACTATATTTTTAATTCAAATAAATAAAAATTAATCACATTAAAAATTTGATCTAGAACAGACCTCCGATTTCTTTCTGCAAGGGCATTTAATATCTATATAAAAAAGGTTATAATTTATGAAAATTTGCTAGTTTTTGAAAAGCTTAAGATTTACTCATTCACATGGTCTATGACTTTTTTTATTGACAAAAATGACCCTCTTATAATTATATTCATTTGATAAGATTTTTCACTTAAAATTAATTTTTACGATCCGTCCATATGTGAACTTTTACATAAAAATCAATGCCATGCTCAGTCTATGCAGGAAATAATGCTGAAACTTAGAAAGAAAGTTCAGAAAGAAATCCGAGGTCTGATCTAGAACATATGGACTGTTCAAATAAATTAAAAACAATTAAAAACAATAAAATACATTTATTAGAGAATTATACATAAAAATATTTGATAGCAAGGAACAACATATTTAACATTTATAGTTTCCTTCAAAATCTTTCTTCTCGTTATCAGAGAGTTGAGTCCAAACGGCGTGAAAACTGCAGAGATTAGTGGCAGACATGTTATGGTAACCGATGTGACCAGTGATCAAATATTCCGTTCCCTTTTCGAAGTTAACGCCACACATAGCACTGTTAGCCGCAGTATATAAACGATTGCCTTCGAGGGAATGTCTGCCCATTTCTGAAGCTCTCAAGACATCTAATTTAGTGAAGTCGTAGTAAACCCTGGAATTTGTCTCTTCATGTCTGTCCCCAATTGTCATTCGGGCTACAAATTCAGAGTCGCAGTAGTGTTTGATCGGCTCTATCCTCATACAGGAACAGCCCTCTCCAATCCTGACCAGAGCGCAGACAACAACTAAAGCGGCGATAATTGACTTCATCTTCAAAACAAAAATTTAATTCAAATTTTCGAGTCTTTAATTGTTTTGAGTTCACTATAAATAATAAATAATTGTGAGAATCATTGCATATGTTTTACATTACATTAGATTAAAGTTTAATCAATTGAAGTGTTTTCTGATTAATTGCTATCGAAATGAACTTTAATTAAAAAAATAAATATTTTATATATTTTTGTTTTACTTTTATTGCAGTCAATTGAGTTCTGTCATCCGTCACCCTCTCCCCACTGAGTATAATCTCATTTTCAAGAGGAAAGGTAGATGTAATGAACAGGATACTCAACAAGATTTCAACATCAATTTAGATTTAGATTAATTCTTGATAATTTAATTGAAAAATTGATTAAAAGTAAAACATAATAAAATACATTCATTGAATTTGTTTTCTTTTTAAAGATACGAATCAAATCTTAAATAATAATTTCAATAAACAAATTCATATTAAAATAGTTTACAGTCAATCAATTGAAATATTTCATTGATTTAAAGTCAATATTTTTTTATCAAATATTTCAAAATTAAAAAATAAATTGAATCTTAATATTAATTTGAACCAGGTTGAAGCTTAGTCAGTGTGAAATAAGTGAGAAATCATTTAATTGTGCATTTGATATATTATTTGATAACATTCTGGGAATATCTATTTTTCATTGAAAATTCTTATTAAGAAAAGTCTCTGATTAGTCAATAAATTGCCCATGCTTAATTCGGATACTCAGTGTAATCGAAAAATTTAAATTCAAAAATTCTAAATGTTGATTATGCAAGGTTATTTCTGTAAAAGTAGTAGAATGATAAGATAAGTAAGGTAAATAATAAACAGGATACAATCAAGGGCATAAGAAATTCATTTTTTCATGAATTTAATGAATTGAATGGAAAGCGAAGAATAGATATAGAAGTACTCCGTTGAGTCCAGTTTATCGAAGTCATAGTCCCAATACTTTTCCATCTGAGGACTCATCTCTTGAATTGGTTCATATCTAACGGTTCCCAAAACAAGAGAATTTATTTTCAAAACTCTTTGAATCAATTGAATCAAAATTTTGTTAACAATTGAAACGAAATTCAATTAAAATCTATTATTGAAATGAAATTCAATTGTTTTAAAACAAATAAAATTTTTGAACAATTATTGAGTCATTTGTTGTATTTCCTCGAAGTTTGACTCAATTGGAGGCAGACTTAAGGATATAATATGACGAATGAGAGACAATCAGCGCTCAGACGTCTCCAAAAAGAATTGGATGAAATTAAAAGCTGTCCTCCCGTTGAGGTAATGGTCGGTCCCATCGATGACAACAATTTCTTTCAATGGGAAGGAATGTTAAACGGACCGGAAGACAGTCCATACTCTGGAGGAGTATTTAAGTTTGTGATGAACTTTTCAAATGACTATCCAATGAAAGCACCGGTAGTGCGCTTCATCTCAAAGCTATACCACCCGAACATCTCTACCAACGGACAGATATGTGTAGACATACTTCAGAATAGGTGGTCCTCCGCCTACACAATATCTCAGGTAATGATTGCCATCTCATCGCTATTGACTGACCCAAACCCTGACTCACCATTGAATGCAGAGTCGGCTCAGGTATACAAAACCAATAGAAACTTATTTAATAAGATAGTCAGGGAATGGGTTCGCAAATACGCCAGTCCTGAGAACCTCTGATTATTTTTAATTGAAATGAAATAACAGTTTTATTGAAATAAAATTTATTGGAATAGAATTTGATAGACATTCGGTTGACTTCCACTCAAGTTGTCCACAAAGACGTCGACCTCTGAGTGTTGACTATTAGTCACTTTTGGAACCACATTAGGAGCTGCTGTCGGTTGAATAGCTTCAATAGTTTTCTCCATTTTGGGAATATCCCACTGGAATCCCAATTTTGAAATCTCTCTTATTTTATCCACCAAATTGTCTGATGATCCAATTTCACTTAATAGGTTCTTTATTTCTCCCAATTGAGCTTGGCCCTTCTTAGTTGCAGTGGTAGTTGGATCTATGGGCGCCGACTCTTTTTCGGCTTCATTTTTTGAGGTCTTACCACTCAATAGTCCGTATCGTCCCAATGGTTGCAATGGATCTGTAATTAAATTGTTTGCTATTTTTTATTTGAGTTAATCTAAAAGTAATTCTTACCCAGCAATCCATTTTGAGCTTGCGCTTTGTTGCCAAAACAAACAAGGCAAATCAAAATGAAAACAAATTCAAATGTGAGTCTCATCATTGACAAAATCATGGAATAAAATTGTTAGTATCATAGTATCAAGTTACTTCTCAAATAAATTAAACACCATTTCATTTGAGCGCTTCATTCAAATTGAGTTACCATTGAAATATTCTTGTTAAAACTTTATCGAGAACTTTTATTTGAATACTACATAAGTGACCTTGTCATAATTGTCTCATTTGTCACTTTAATCAATTTTTGACTTTAATCTAATTATGATTAGATCTGAAGATGAGTTCCGTCTTTGAAATCGATGTCATATACTTTGAAGTCATAGACTCTGACTCTTGTGATCTGTTTCTGTGATTCACTTGTTTTTGAATCTTTTGAGTCCAAGTTATGTCCCATTTGTGCCAATCTATTAGCGAGTGATTTTAAATTCAATTGATCTAAGATGTTGCTAGATTGAGTTTGACACGCATGACTTTGATCACTTTGAACTTTGTACAAATCATCCATGTCTTTGATGTGATGTTCTGAAATTTTGGTCGATTTTCCGAATATGAAGTTCTTCACCTTATTGTCAATTATGGGATTTCCACTCAAAACTTGAATTGTTTTCCAATTATTCGACTTCTCATTGACTGAAATTTTTTCGATCGACTGTTTGTCAGTTGAAATGTTGGTCCGATTTTCAATGAGTCTCTCAAAGATGTTATTCTTCACATTAGTTGAGTCTGAAGATTGTTTAATGGTATTGATCTCCCAATTTTTTATTACAGGTTTTGACCAAGGTAAGTTTTGCTTTTCATCGTTATAACCTTTATTTAAATTAACATCTTTTAAAAGCCTCGAGTCATCTGAAGTAATAGAAGAAGTGCTCGTTTGGCGATATATTCTTTTGTCCTCAAAGGGGGATACAGTCCATTGATCTTGATTTTTGACATACGATGGTTCTGATTGGTGCTGATGTGGTGGACCATAAGGTGGTATACTTAGTCCAGGTTTGACACTTTCACCTAGTTTGTCATATGACGCTCTTTGCCTTTCATAGTAATTTTTATCCAAATCCCAATTCTTTGTGTAATCGTCGGCCAAATGAAAATCTTTCGGCACTGGAATTGAAGACTCAATTTAAATGTGATTTTAAAAAAATATTAATTATATTTTATGGTAATATATGGTTGAAACTTTTCTCATCTTTAGGCAAAAACTACATAAAAATGGTATTTTGATTGTTTTATTTTGACCTAGAAAATAAGTACCTTGGTTTTGACGACTTCTATCATATGAAAAATACTCTTTATTTTGCATTGCTTTCAATTCTTCGAGACTTTGAGTACTCTCAGCGCTCATCTGAGAGGAATATCTTAACTGTTGATCATTTGAATCAATGGGATAGTTGTCAAATGGATTGGCAGTCGGAGCTGTGTTATAGACCTCATCTTTTGGTAGTTTATTGTAATGAATCTGATTTATATCATAATAAGGCGTTCGACTATTTGGCCAACTGTTGGAAGGGTAGGTCTGATCTGTTGTTCGCTGTTTATAGTAATTGAAATCATTTGATGTTTGGTCTGAATCTAAAATAAAAATGAAATCAAAACTAATTGAAAGTCAAATAAGACTTACATTTGGGAACGCTTTCACTCATTGAATTCCTGGTCTCAGAAATCATATGATTATAATCTTTTTGGTTATATTTATTCATTTGACTTCTATCATGAGTTGTGCTTAAAATGTGAGCGTCATTTGGATTGAGGCCTTTTGTCGGGTTCTGCCTATCATTGGGATGAATCGCTCGGAATAAGTCATAATTGTTTTGTGTCCGTCTATTCTCTGATGAATTTTCTTTCATCACTTGTTTATTGGCTTCAAATTCATTATTAAGTTTTGCCGTTTCTATGGTTTCCTTGAGAGGAGAAGACATCCATGGCTTGACAGTTGTGGTCACACTTTTGTATAAGACGTCTTCCAATTCCTCCTTTTTGTTGATATTAGTCGTCACTTTGTTTACAGAACTATTGATTTCAGTGTTATTTGCTTTTATATCAAACTTTTTGTCCGTTCCCTCCAAAGTCAATGGCATTGATGTCGGGGTCAGAATAGAGTTTGTTTTGCCATTTACTGAATACAAGTCGTGTATCAATTGATTTGCAAGATGATCATCAGCCCTATTATCTTGAATGTCACTAGTTGAACCTGAACGCTTGAAAAGTTAATCTACATAGCTAAGACCTTGTTAATCTTACTTCTCAACACTTTTAGATCCCTTTCCGCGTCGGATGAGTTGAAAATTGAGCCCAGATTTTGTCGGATTTTTTTCCCTAACGTATAATTAGTTTCGGTGTTATTGTCTGTAAAACAAATTCATTTCAATTAGTCTTAAAACTAGGTAAAGACTCTTAACAGCAATGCTCTTGCACACTTTTTTCATTGCGCATACTGACCACACGTCAGACAAAACTATCATTAGTTTGATTGAAAAAACTATTCAACAAATAGAACCCTAAAATTTTTATACATTTGATAACATTGACAATGTATGTCCCCTTTGATACGTAAATGTGAACATCTCATTGTATATACAGTGTATATACAGTCACCACTTATTGACAATAATTGTTTTCATAATTTATTTTGAATCGGTTCCCCACTTATCCGCGTCATTAAAAGATAATATTCATTTCTATTTTTAATTATTTTAAA
>JAQIXV010000752.1:0-18712 GCA_034700625.1 Tectocepheus velatus
CAGTCAATTATGAGGCAAAAGTCACTTACAAACTGTTGTCGTCTTATAAATTGGTTTGCATTCAAACAAAACACTCACTCGTTTTGTTGGCCAGACATGGGTTTAAGGTTTTGCAAGAAAATTATTAAATATGTTTTAATCGTTTAATTAATTTTTATTTAAATCTAATTTAGTTTTTGAGTGTTTTTGAAAGACTTGGAATAAAGAGGAAAAACAAAATCGGGTTCTCCTGTGGAAAGCTGTTTGTCATCAATTATTTCAGGGGATTAGAGGTATAGCTGTTCCCATAATTTCAATAAAATTTTTAGCGGCTGTTATTTGAACTAGGTGCTCATAATGTGTGCGGTCCTTTTGTTGAGAATTCAGATGGAATTGATCAAGACAATCAACACTTAAAGTTAATTAATATTCATACGAACCTTGGTATTCACTGATAATTGAGATAAAATTATATTGAATTAAAAAATCACCCATTAATTTAAATAGATAGATTAGAGTAATATCTTGATAGTTGAGTGCTGAGCTTGTAAAATTGTTAATCGTTTCAAATTAATTTCCTAATTGATAATTTAGTTGAGTGAAAATAATAATAGCATGAACATCATTATCGAGGATCTTTTGAACATTAAATTTTCTTTTTGTCTCATTTCCAAATTGATATTTAATTATTTTACAAGAATAAATTCATAGCAAATTCTATAATTATAAATTGTAATCAGGATAATAGATAATTCAAATTAACTAGCATAAATTTTGATAAATTATGATGTTAGAAAATATAATGGTGACTCGCATATTTATTATTAATATTATTATTCTTATTAGTATTTCTTATCTAGTAATTCACTTTAATATAACCTTGTTATTTTTATAAAATATAAATGTCAAATTTTCATTATTACTTTTGGGTGGATGGCAGATAAGCTAGACAAAATAGAAAATGAGAATAAATTGAATTAGCCCATAATGATATAAAAATTTAATCAAGTTTTTTTTGCATGGGCGTTTTCAATTAGTCGGATAAAGCAATTAAGATAAGTATATTCAAAAGAATTTTCAAAGAGCATTTTTTTGAAATATCAAAGTTAATACACAAGGAGAAAAGCAAACACCAGATAAATAATTTAGCTATAAATTCAACATATCCTTGATAATTTTATAAAATAAAAATGTCATCAAATCATTGCTTTATTTATAAACTTGGTGAAGTCTTGAATTTTGGCCACCATTCACCAATTAATCATACCTTTGTAGTGATGGCAATCAAATACGTTCCATATATCAGTTATTCGTGAGTAATTCACCAAGCTGATGTAATAACATTGAACTAGTAATTTGTTTCAATCTAGGCAATTGGAACCTGGAAAGTTCGAATTTTGTGGTTTATTGGTTCGCATGATAATTGAATTTGTCACAATGTTTGGACTCGGGTAATTAAATATTAATCAAATTGATCATTTTATAAATGAGGATTTTTCACCTAGTTTAAAAATAATAACAATAGTAAACAGACTGAACATTACAATTGAACTTGTAAGCGCCTTTAATGACAAAGGCGTAAAATTGATAATGGTACCATGCTCGGAAAATTTCATGGTCACAAAAGTTGCCCCTTATACCAAACTTGGGGTCAATGTTGGGTTTAAGTATTCTGGCTTGGTCAGTTTCTTCGAAATAGGAACATTTGCCTCAAAGTTCTACCCTGATGCAAAACCTGTTTTCAAATTTCTTGGAGCATTTGATAAAAATGTTTGGCTTTTGACTATTATCTCGATTATTATCTTATCAATTATCTCATCAGTGAATACGAAAATTAAAACCCAGGAATTTATTTGGAATTATTTTGAACTTTTATTTTCGAAATCGCTCCAAAAGAACCTTGTGAAATTACCAATCAAATTGTGTCTGGGTGTTTGGATGATATCCGCTTTCTATTTGTCCATGGTGTTCACATCTCAGCTTTTAGATTACATGATAACAGCCGTTCCTATCGTAAAATTGGATGAATTGCAAGACTTGACTATACCTCGAATAAAGAGAGTGTACGGTAGAGACGTCGGCCCTTTCTATGCATTCTTATCAGCTGAGAAATGTGAACTAGCTAAGATGATCAATGCAAAATTTGAAAAGTTGAAATCTTTTGACAATGAATTTATCAAAGGATTAAGGGATGGGTCATCCGCTTTGTTTAGCGATCGACTTAACTTGATATTTATGTTGGCCGATAATTCTAACCAAGGTTCTAATGATGGTCAAGATAGACTCATTGATATCCTGCACATATCAAAAGGAAGCGGCGGTTTTGACCCTTACTGGTTGGCCGTCACCGACAACATCGAGGACTGGGTTTTGAATGATTTGAATCTACTGTAAGTCTAAAGTGAAGTTTATTTAAAATTCTAACAAGGTTATCTTATTTTTATCAACAAGGTTATCTAGCGTTCGTGAGTCAGGTCTTTACAATCTGTGGATAAATGATATCTTGAATTATAACAAGAAAAGGATCGGAAGAATAAATGAGAAAATCCCAGAAGTTTTGTGTGATTTCAATGAATTAAAATTGAGTGACGTCTTTGACATATTCTATCTACTTTTATTCGGTCATATATTGTCCTTGATCATTTTTACTTTAGAATACCTTGCAAAATATTGTTTATAACTGCGTTGAATCATTGATTTTTGGGATATGAAAATAACAACTAGCAAATGACAATAACAAATCAATTATAATGAGTAATTTGCTTATAATTGCTTTGTTATTGTCATTTGCTAATTGTTATTTTCAAAACATAATGAAGCAATTTAAAATAAAAATCGAACAAACTAAATTGTTATTACAAAATCTTGCAAGTGATGCAAGTTGTTTTTTGACCTTGTTTGATATTTTCTTATAATTTATATCTAGAAATCTATTTATCTCAATCTTATTTTTTCTTTATAAAATCAAGAAAATAACTTATCTTGTTTAATAAAACAAACATGTCCTGCATAACCTATAAACTTGGTGATGTCCTGAATTTTGGCCACCACTCACCAATCAATCATACCATTGGTGTTATGGCATTCCATTACGTGCCATATATTAGCTATTCGTGAGTTATTAATAATAATAAGTTATTAACAATGGTTTAACAAATTTAAACTGGATATTTATTTTCATCTAGTTCATCAGAATGGGGAAAGTTTAAATTGTGTGGTATAATGGTCAGCATGATAGTTGAATTTGCTAGAATGTTTGGATATGGGTGATTAATGAATAAAAATTTCATCATTTTATAAATTAATATTTTTTCATCTAGCTTAAAAATTGAGATAGACCTGTTTGACTTTGCAAGAGCTTTCAATGAGCGAGGCGTAAAATTGATAGTAATACCATGTTCAGAAAGTTTAATGGCCACAACGATTAGTAAATATGATAAAAAGGGGATTAATGTTGGGTTCAAGTTTTCTGGCTTGGTCAGTTTCTACGAAATCGGAACTTTTGCTTCGAAGTTCTACCCTGATGCAAAACCTGTCTTCAAATTTCTTGGAATGTTTGACAAAAATGTTTGGTTTCTGATAATTATATCGATAACTGTCTTATCTATTACCTCATCATTGAATCTGAAAATTAATACCCAGGAATATATTTGGAATTATTTTCAACTTTTATTTTCAAGATCTCTTCAAAAGCGTATCAAAAAGCTAACATGCAAATGTTGTCTTGGTGTTTGGCTACTCTCAGCTTTCTATTTGTCCATTGTGTTCACCTCGACACTTTTAGATTACATGATAACAGCCGCTCCGATCGTAAAATTGGATGAATTAGAAGACTTGGCTTCACCTAGAATAAAGACTATTTTCTTTAGACCCCAGGACCCATTCGGTACATTTGTTTCAGCAGGGAAAACTGATCTAGCAAAGATCATCAAGGCAAAATTTCAGCATGCCGATGAAAATAGGCATAATATTATTCCGGGATTAAGGAACGGGTCTTCCGCCTTGGTCAGCGATCGACTTAACCTAATTTTCATGTTAGCTAGCTTTTATGACCAAGAAAAGAGGAAGAAGAATGAAGATGGTCAAGATAGGCTCATTGATATCATGCACATATCAGAAGGTAGCAAGGGATTTGATCCCTACTGGTTAGCCGTCACCGAAAACATAGAGGACTGGGTTTTGAATGATTTGAATCTATTGTAAGTAGGAAATGAATTTAATTAAAAACTCATTTAATTATACAAGGTTATATTCTCCATTCAAGCTTATCGTGTGGTCAAGAATCAGGTCTTTACAATATATGGACAAATAATGTCCTGAAATATAACAAGAAAAGGATCGGTAGAATCAATGATAAAATCCCAGAAGTTTTGTGTGATTTCAAGCAATTAGAATTGAGTGACGTCTTTGACTTATTCTATCTACTTTTATTCGGTCATATATTGGCCTTGATCATTTTATTATTGGAATTCTCAGCAATAGAACATTACTAACATTTTTAAAATTATTTTTTTAGAGACTTTAAATTAAATAAAAAGCAATTCAATCTTGGTATTAAATGTGTTCAACATGTAAAATTAATTTATTCCGCTAAATTTGAACTGAAAATATAAGTTATTGATCCACCAATTTAGTCAATCGATCAAGATATCTTTATTATGTTATAAAAATAAACTTTTTACGAATTTTCATGTAAAATATTTATTCGATAACAAGGTGCAATTAAAATGCAATTAATTTGTAACTATGTCTTTCAAAAATACTAAGTAATACCACCGGGTTCATGAAAAAACATTTTAACAAGCAAGATGAATACGAACCATTGTATAATTTACAACAAGGATGAATTGATAAAGTTCACTGACGAGGTGATCGAAAACAGGACAATAGCAATACAACCAATGCACACACCCCCATACTTGTTCCTTTCGTGAGTACCTAGATAATTGAAAAACATTCAAAACTGTAAACTAAACAATTAATTCTTAAATCTAGTGACTCCCTCAACAGCACAGCCTATGAGATATGCGGTCCTCTACTAATGCTTGTCATCGAGTTATGTAAATATCAAAAATCTATGTAAGCAACAATTTATCCAAGATAAATTTTTAAAAATTTCATAACATCAGGGTCAAGTTCAAGGCAAAGACTAAGAGCATTCAAGAAATTATCCAGAACCTCGCGTTGGAGAGGGTAGACTTTACTCTGGGCCCAACACTGGCCACACAATACCTTACCTATGTCAAGGTGATGCTGAATTTCGGGGTCGATATTCTATGGTCAGATTGCCTTGGTTATTTCGAGGCAGATGTTATAGCAGCCAGGGAATACCCAGGAAAAATTGCCCAATTCACTTTCCTTCATTGTTTTCCTAGCAATGTCTGGGCGTTGATAATGAATTCGATAGTAATCTTGGCATTCATTTCAAGCATTAATCAAAAAATCAATTCATTTCTCAAATATCTCTACAATTATTCGATTCTATTGCTATCGGCAGCTGTTGAGAGGTCTGTCCTCCTGTTGACCCCCAAACACATTCTGAGCGTTTGGCTGATGACGGCCTTCATTCTGTCCATTCAGTTCACCGCATATCTAATGGATTACATGATTAGAGCCGTTCCTATGGACAGAATTGATAGCCTGGAAGCCCTCTCACAGCACAGGGATCTAAAAATTGTTGTCCGTAACGATGACTCCTTCACCTCATGGGTCAACCAAAAGGATACACCTCTGAAGCTGGCGCTCAGCGATCAGCTCCAACCCTACCATTCCTGGGATGAGACTATAGACGGCCTAATAAGGGGTTTAAGGAACGGGTCTTTAGTTAACATAACGAAACGTTTGGCACTTATTTTCAATTTATTAGAATTGAGTGAAAGGGAAGCCATCGCTCAGAATGAGTCGAAACTCATTGATTTAATGCATTTGTCGGAAGAAACAAATTATTTTGAACCGTATTTTATGTCAGTGAACGCTGCGGGCGGACAATGGGTTCGGAATAATCTCAATCTAATGTATAATTTATTGACCTAGATCAATTTTACCTTGATTAAATATTTGTAATTTGAATTTGATTTTTCTGGGTGTTTAGGATTAGAAAACTCAATGAGAACGGTATGTATGACCAGTGGATGACTGATGTCCTGAATTACAACCGAAAAAGGATCGGAACTATTGATCGAAAAGAAAGACCCGTTTTATGTCATTTCAGTCCACTTTCAATGGAAAACACTTTTGATTTGTTTTATTCATTGCTTTTGTTTTCATTGATTTCAATCATATCATTCATTTTTGAACACCTTTTTAATTTTATTATTAATCAAGGTTATTTTTAATGTTTTTCTTTACTAAATGAAAATATTTTCGAATTGAAATGTATCATGCACACCTTGATTAAATGTAGTGTATTTTCATCTAATTTGTAAACTCCTTAACAAATATCGATGTGTAGACGACTCCCTTACTTCTAATAAATACCAAGATCAGTTGATAGATTTATTACCCAAGTATCATTAAAATATATTTTAACATGGTAGAAAATTGGGAAAATGTGATAATTAAATTGAACGATAATTCGAATCTTAATTGAACATCCAAACAAGAAGCCAAAATAGGATCGAGCAAGATGAATACGAACCACTGCGTAATTTACAACAAGGACGATTTGATAAAATTCACCGACGAGGTGATCGACAACAGATCAATACTAATACAGCCAATTCATGCGCCCCCATATCTATTCCTTTCGTACGTATCTAGCTAATTTCAAATTGAATAAAAATCTGCATGTTAATAATCCTTAAATACAGTGATGCTCGCAACAGCACAGCCTTCGAGATATGCGGTCCTTTACTTATGCTGATCGTCGAATTTTGTAAATCTCAGAAATCTATGTAAGATAATTTTAGAAAGATGAAAATTAAAAAATTCAAAACATTAGGGTCAAGTTCAAAGCAAAGACCAGGAGCAGAGATGAACTTATCAATAATCTATTTTTCGAAAGGATAGACGTCATTCTGGGCCCGACTCTGGCCACACAATACTTAAAGTATTCCAAAGCTATGCTAAATTTGGGGGTCAAAATTCTATTGTCAGATTGCCTTGGCTATTTCGAAGCAGACGTTATAGCAGCAAGAGAATATCCAGGAAAAATTACCCAATTCACTTTCCTTCATTGTTTTCCTAGCAATGTTTGGGCGTTGATAATGAGTTCGATAGTAATCTTAGCATTCATTTCAAGCATTAATCAAAAAATCAATTCATTTTTCAAATATCTCTACAATTATTCGATTCTATTGCTATCGGCAGCTGTTGAGAGGTCTGTCCTCCTGTTGACCCCCAAACACATTCTGAGCGTTTGGCTGATGACGGCCTTCATTCTGTCCATTCAGTTCACCGCATATCTAATGGATTACATGATTAGAGCCGTTCCTATGGACAGAATTGATAGCCTGGAAGCCCTCTCACAGCACAGGGATCTAAAAATTGTTGTCCGTAACGATGACTCCTTCACCTCATGGGTCAACCAAAAGGATACACCTCTGAAGCTGGCGCTCAGCGATCAGCTCCAACCCTACCATTCCTGGGATGAGACTATAGACGGCCTAATAAGGGGTTTAAGGAACGGGTCTTTAGTTAACATAACGAAACGTTTGGCACTTATTTTCAATTTATTAGAATTGAGTGAAAGGGAAGCCATCGCTCAGAATGAGTCGAAACTCATTGATTTAATGCATTTGTCGGAAGAAACAAATTATTTTGAACCGTATTTTATGTCAGTGAACGCTGCGGGCGGACAATGGGTTCGGAATAATCTCAATCTAATGTATAATTTATTGACCTAGATCAATTTTACCTTGATTAAATATTTGTAATTTGAATTTGATTTTTCTGGGTGTTTAGGATTAGAAAACTCAATGAGAACGGTATGTATGACCAGTGGATGACTGATGTCCTGAATTACAACCGAAAAAGGATCGGAACTATTGATCGAAAAGAAAGACCCGTTTTATGTCATTTCAGTCCACTTTCAATGGAAAACACTTTTGATTTGTTTTATTCATTGCTTTTGTTTTCATTGATTTCAATTATTTCATTCATTTTTGAACACCTTTTTAATTTTATTAATGAGCAAGCTTATTTCTAATTTGCTTGTTAACTATTTTCTAAAGTATTTCGTTTGAATAATCTAGATTAATTCAAATATGATTAAATATTTTATGATGTGTAAATTTCTATCTTGAGAAAAAAGAAATTATCTTCTTTCGTAACTTTTGCAAGGTTAAAAAGTGAACGCCTTTTTCGATAATAAGTACAAATGCACTGGCTAACAAACCGTAGCTAGAATAAATCAATAGATTCTCGATAATGTCCAAGCTGAACTCATCACCATCACCAAGATCATTTTCACCTTGTACAATTTTGATATCGTTCTTCTTTTTCAAATTTCTCGATGAAATCCAATATTGGGTGAGTTTGGCTCTGGAGTCGGTCCTCACATTGACCCCGGACTCAGTCATTAGTCTATACCTGAGTTTATGAAAAATGTTTTGAAAAAAATTCACTATAAATGACCTACAATTTCAACAAGGTAAGCCTGTTCGGGGTTATTATCTTGTTGATAGCATTGCCGATTAGCGCGTAGTAATACATCTCATCACCGATTTCCAGACCTTTGTCCGGGTGGTCGCACCGGCGCCAGAGGGCTGACCCCAAATCATTGATCAAAACCGCTTTTCTGTCACCAATTTCTTTGAATTTTTCCTAAAAATTTAAAAATTGATCATAAAATTTATCTAAATTAACCAAGCTCACTTCATAATCTCGTTTATCGTTTATATCTATGAATTTGATTCTTGGCTTAATTTTAGCCAAGTTTTTGTCGATTGGGTTATTATAACGCAATTCATTGTCGAATTGATACCAAACCCATGAGTGGTTACTGCCGTATATTTTCATCCCTGAGCTAATCATGTCATCTATTGAGTCGACTTTTCTCATATCATGGATAACCAGGGATATCAGGATTCCACTTGAGAAGCACTCGGTGAGGATCAGGGTCATGAAGTCCCAGATATTTATCAAAAACCTATCCTCTATATTCCAACGCATCGATTGGTTCAATAGATTTCTTAATACTTTTAAATGGATTTGAAAAAATGACTTCACTTTTATCCGGTTCTCACTCGAGTTGACTTTGAAAAAAAATTAGCAAGGTAAAGTCCGAGCAAAATAGCACATACCTCTTATGTGCTGAGCGTTAAACAGGAATAGTGTTATGGCAAGAGTTGACATAATTATCGAAAGCCATACATTTGTTGGGAAAATGTTTAGCATTTTATTGAAGTTCTGGGTCTGCCTGTAGTGCGCGCTCAAGATGACCAAGTTATAAACGTCCTTGTACCAGTGAGATCTCGAGTAATCCCACAAATCTTTATCAATGTTCATCTGGCTGAGCGCCAAGTCAAATTGCTAGATTAATTTTTAAAGGATAATTTTAAAATTCAAACAACGTAATTTTTACCCAGGAAACTTACCGGATTATCCTTGAAAAATGTTTTCAAGTCTGTCCATGGTCTAAATACTCTGAAAGTTACATTGAATGCTCCGTAATTTCTTTTAACAAGAACATTCAATAGTTCACTCTCAAAGTCACAAACTTGATCCTTTTGAATTTAATACATTAGCTTGATAAATTGGTTATTTCTTAGAATTACCCCTGGGTAGGAATGCCCAAATATCCACAATTGTTTGTCGCTTTCCATTGAGGTAAAATTGTAATCACCAGGCTTAAACTCCTGACACGCATTCAAATTCATTTCGAATGCCATGGTTAATTATAAAACTATCCAAGTTTCTTTATAAAATAACTGAGAACTGATATCACAAGATATCTTTTCCTGCAATTAATTTATTCGTCAAATGATTAAATTAAAAAAAAAGATTTATTTTTTGACGTAATAAAACGTCTATATTTCAACTTAGCATGATAATTTATTCAAAAACTTATTGGCAATAAATCAAATTTAGCTAATGGATCATTTATCATAATCATTTGTTCCAGTAATGCGTATTTTAATAGAGATCAATAACAAAGGTCAAATGGATATCGTTTTTATTTTCAAATTGTCAAAGATTAAAATCTTATTGATTTTTCAATGTTTAACGAGTTTTCTTTGACATCATTTGATTGATCACACATTATCTATCATATTATCTAGGTCAATTTAAACAAATACAAAGGAACTAGATATATTATTGAAACTAATATATTATTTACATTATCATAAAATTTTGTCACTAGGACTATCAAGCTAAACTTAAAATAACTTTTTTGAAAATCCATTTAAAATTCTCGATAATTAAAATTGAAACACAAATATTAAAGCAAACGATTATCAAGATAAATAATTTAACGATAAATTCTACTCTGATTTGGACATTTCTACTACCATCTTGGTCTTCCCTATCACCAAGGTTCTTTTTTTTCTTCATTGAATTCAATGTCAAGTAGTGAAGATACCTTCTTTTGCTCCTTAGGTTGAGTCCCGACTCTATCATGATATTTATTCTGAGGTAAAAATAATCATGGTTAAATTTCTATAGTAAATATCTTGGTCATACATTCTTAACAGGATATCAGCGCTTTTAGACTTTTTATTGATTGGATAACCAAGGAGTGCGTTATAGTATCTTTGTTCACCAATTTTCAAGCTTAGATCTGGGTTGCTCAATTTCAAGTGAGTTACCAAGGTGAGGTCACTAATAAAAATTGCCTTTCTCTCAACGATTGCATGGAACATTTTCTAAAATCAATAATAAATTGTCAACAAGATAAATTGAGCTAGGTTTTGTATTCACAGTTAATTGCAATTCATTTGTGATAGTAAGAGCTATTTGATTTTCTATCTTGCTCAATTTATCATCCAATGATAGATTGTAAACATGTTTGTTATTAAATTTAGACCCCAGCCAAGAGTCTTTATTTACGTATATTTTGAGCCCTGAGTCAACCATTTCCTCGAATGAATTGATATTTTTGTATTCAGGCATTATTAAGGTCTTAAGGATTCCTCCTGAAAAACATGAGGTAAGGACCACGGTCATCAGTGACCAGATAAACATCATTAGGTGCCGGCATTTAAATGTTCTGTCCATCGATTGATTGAATAAATGTCTCATAACTTGAAAATAGTTTCCAATCAATAAATTCAACGGAATTTCCATTGAATTTATATTAACTTAAGAAACAATTACCAAATTAGGAAATTACCTTGTTTAATTTCGAAACTTACCCTTCATACGACAATACAATGTATTGAATAGAGTTATGACGAGAGTTGAGATCAAAATAAGTGACCAAATATCAAATGAAAACAATTGAAACAATTTATTGATATTCGGCGGTTCCGTATAGAATGCGCTAAGAATTGCAAGATTATACTCCTCTTTCATCCAGTGTCCTTTGAATGTATCATGAAAGTATTGATCAATTGTGAATTGTGTGATGCACAGATCATATTCCTTGATCGAATCAATTGAATCAAGATAATTATACTAACAAACAAATGTAAATAAACCTGATTATCAATGTTAAACTCATGTGGGTCGCTCCATTTGTTCAGTAATTTTAAATTCACATTGAACTTGCTGATCAAAGCATTAACCAATTGGTTTTCGAAAACGCACAAGGTGTCCTAAAATAGTTAATCATATATACTATTTATGGAAATTCTAATAATTTCTAATAATTCAAAGGCTTACCGAGGCTTCAGCCATAATAAACAGGGTCTTATTGGTCGATTTTGAAAAATGATTGTCCTTGCTCGGAAATGTTCTACACTCTAAAAGATTGAAAGACATTTTGACCCAATTTATTGACTCAAATGAAAAATATATACAGATTTTATGCTTTTGAAAAGTACTTCGATACTATTAATATGTAATTAACTAGATTTCATTTACATGGCAACGCTAAATAGCAATTATCGCATATTGGTTCAATTGAAAAGTTCTAAATTTTACAATAACAAAATAATTATCTATAATTATCTATAATGTTCTTATTCGATTATAAATGAACTAGATATGTTAGAAAGGTCGTATTTCACCTACCTTTCAGATGGATCAGATTCTCAACAGTCTTGGTATATGACACCTCTTAGCGACAGTAGATGTAAATTATGTAAAAATATGTAACTTTCTGTAATATATTCAATAGTTTCATGTATTGTCCTTTACTTTGGGTTTGACTCTCATTTCGAGAGCACAATAAATTTGTGACAAGATAATTCAAAAATTCAAATAAAATTTTCAACCGTAAAGATAGCTAAGCTACCAGTTAGGCAAGCAAGCATCAAGATGAATAACTTGGTAATAAATTCAACACGAATTTCAGATTGATTTCTGTCAACATCTTGGTCACCCCTATCGCCAAGTTTATTCTTTTCCGATTCCATTCTCTGGAAATGCAAAACTCTTCGATCGCTCCTCAGATTGAGTCCCGACTCTATCATGATATTGATTCTGTAGAAAATAATAGCATGAATATATTTGATTGAATAAATATAAACCTGCTAGGCTTTACATTTTTATCAAGGTTACCGCGTTTTTAGACTTTTTATTTATGGGAAAACCAAGTAATACGTTATAGTATTTTTGTTCGCCGATTTCCAAGCTAAGATCTGGGTGATACATTTTTGCTTGAGTTAGCGTGGTCAGCTCACCAATTAGCATGGACTTTCTATTAGCTATTTCCAAGAACTTTGGCTAAAATGGAGTTTAATTAAATAAAATGTCCATGTTTAATTTTCAGACCTTTTTTCTAAATTCATCAGGTGTCATTGAATCTAATCGCATTTCTATCATGCTCAACTTATCTTCCAATGACATATTCAAAGCGTGCTTGTTATTAAATTTCGCCATAAGGAACGAACCATTATATACGTATATCTTAAGCCCTGAGTCAACCATTTCCTCGAATGAATTGATATTTTTGTATTCAGGCATTATTAAGGTCTTAAGGATTCCTCCTGAAAAGCACGAGGTTATTATCAAGGCAATCATTGACCAGATAAACATCAATAAGCGGCTCTCATTTGATGTGCATTTAATCGATTGATTCAATAAATGTCTCATAACTTGAAAATAGTTTCCAATCAATGAATTCAATGAAACTTTTGATAAATTCGTGTAATCTATGAAAAAGAGGAGAAAACTTAGAGACTGTTCCCTACCCTTCCCTTCACTCACACTTTGTTTGCATATAAATAGTATTGAATAGACTTATGGCCAGAGTTGAGGTCAGAATAAGAAACCAAATATCGATTGAAAACATTTGAACCAATTTATTGATATTCGGCGGTTCCGTAAAGAATGCGCTGAGAATGGCCAAGTTAAATTCTTCTTTGAACCAATGGGTCTTGAAATTATTAAATAAATATTCGTCAATGGTGAATTGTGTTAAGCTAATGTCAAACTCCTTGCACAAATTTAATCAATGAAAGTTACAGTGTAATTAGATTTATCAAGTCAAATTCATGAATAATTACTGGATTGTTCCGGTAAAATTCTTTTGGTGGGGTCCAATTATCCACGAAAGTAAGAACAGTATTGAACTTGGTGATCACAATACTAGCCAGTTGACTCTCAAACCGGCACAAAGTATCCTAGTTTGAATAAAGTTTCATCTTGATCATGGAGTTTGTTTATAAATTACCTTTGGTTGAGCCATTAAAAACATGCTCCTATTGCTCAGTTTATTTGAAAAATTATTCACCTTGTTTGGAAATGTTCGGCACTCGTAAAGGCCAGACATTTTACAATAGAGAGTTGATTGTTAAATAAGCTAGTATAGAGTTACGATTCATAGAAAATCAATTTCTATTGAGAAAATATTGAAAACAATAATTATCAAGCACAATAACATACAATTAATTGAAAATCAATTAAATATTGAGAATAACAAGAAAAATCAATAACCAAATACAGTTGAATAAAATCTATAAAAAGTGTATAATCTTGTGAGAAATTTATCATTTGATAAATGATCTTGTTCAATTTTATTTATTCAAAAAATGATTCAACAAACGGAGTCGAAGGTAAATAAATTTGTGACCAGATAAAACAAAAATTCGAATCAAATTTTCAATCATAAAAATAGCTAAACTAGCAATTAGGCAAGCAAACATCAAGATGAATAACTTGGTAATAAATTCAACGCCAATTTGAGCCTGATTCCTGCCAACACCTTGGTCACCGTTATCGCCAAGTTTATTCTTTTCCGATTCCATACTTATTGAATGTAAAACTCTTCGATCGCTTCTCAGATTGAGTCCCGACTCTATCATGATATTGATTCTGTAGAAAATAATCAAGGTTATATTTGATTGAATAAATATAAACCAACTAGGCTTTACATTTTTATCAAGGTTACCGCGTTTTTCGAATTTTTATTGATGGGAAAACCAAGTAATACGTTATAGTATTTTTGCTCGCCTATTTCCAGGCTAAGATCTGGGTGATACATTTTCACTTGAAATTTTAGCGTGGTCAGATCACCAATTAGCATAGATTTTCTACCGGCTATTTCCAAGAACTTTGGCTAAAATATAATTAGATACATTAGGCAAATTTATCATGATTAATTTTCAAACTTTTTTTCGGAATTCCTCGGTGGTCATATAATCTAAACGTGATTCTATCATGCTCAACTTATCATCCAATGGAATATTGTAAAGGTATTTGTTATTGAAGTTATTCCAAACCCATGAAGTATTAAATACGTAGACCTTAAGCCCTGAGTCAACCATTTCCTCGAATGAATTGATATTTTTGTATTCAGGCATTATTATGGTCTTCAATATTCCTCCTGAAAGGCACGAGGTAATGACCAGGGCCATCAATGACCAGATGGTCTTCATTAGGCGGCTCTCATTTGTTGTACATTTAATCGATTGATTCAATAAATGTCTGATAACTTGAAAATAGTTTCCAATCAATGAATTCAATGAACCCTTTCCTAAATTCGGGTAATCTATGAAAAACAAGACAACACTTAGAGAGTGTTCCCACCCTTTCCTTCGCTCACACTTTGTTTGCATATAAATAGTATTGAATAGAGTTATGGCCAGAGTTGAGGTCAGAATAAGAAACCAAATACCGAATGAAAGTATTTGAAACAATTTATTGATATTCGGCGGTTCCGTATAGAATGCGCTGAGAATGACCATGTTAAATTCTTCTTTGAACCAATGGGTCTTGAAATTATTAAATAAATATTCATCAAACGTGAATTGTGTGAAACTAATGTCAAACTCCTTGCACAAATTTAATTAGATTTAACAAGTCAAATTCATGAATAATTACTGGATTGTTCCGGAAAAATTCTTCTGGCTTAGTCCATTTATCCATGAAACTAAGAACTATATTGAACTTGGTGATCAGAATACTGGCCAGTTGACTCTCAAACATGCACAGTTTGTCCTAGTTTGATTAAAGTATTATCTTTGTTATTGAGTTTGCTTATTAATTACCTTTGCTTGAGCCATTAAGAACATGGTCGTATTGCTGAGTATCTTTGAAAAATTATTCACCTTGTTCGGAAATGTTCGGCACTCGTAAAGGCCAGACATTTCAAACTAAAGAATTGATCTGGAAGTAAACTAGAATAGCGTCATATATAATCAATATCTCTGCTATTCTTTTGTAATATATAGAAAATATGGAAAATATTGAAAAAAATTGTTATCAAGTAAAAAACCATGCAATTAAATGAAAGTCAATTAAATTTTGAGAATAACAAGAAAAATCAATCGTCAAAAAGAATTGAATAAAATCGATAAAAAATGTATTATTAGATAATATATAGTTTTATTAAAATACTGTAATAGTAACCAAGTTTGAAATTAAAAGTATTTTCTATAATGTCCTGAAAGTTAAATAAGCTTTTAAATGAAAATAATGTTTTGTCCTGGATAAATTTGAATCCGCTTAGAATTTCAAACTCAAACATATCAAACAAAGGTAAATAATACGAAGAATTTAATTTGTTTAGGCGGATGGCAGAATAATGATAAATTTATCTTAAACAATTTCAATTCGTCAACATATATTCAACAAAGTGTAAATTTAACCCGGTTTATCTTACGCTATAATGTGGACCGATGAATCTGTCGTTGTAATCAAACTTGCAAGTTAAAATATCAAATAATGACAAAAATATACAGACAGGCTGATATTTTCGAAATCAATTAATCTACTTGATCATTGAATTAAAATATACAAATATCTCTCCTCGAATGATAGAAAATAATTGACCTTTGATGTTTATTACGGAATCTTGGCAACGTATTTCAACTTATTTCAACACACACAGAATGACAAAAGAAGATACAGGGTTTTTCATAATTACATTTGCGTGGGTCTCCGATTAATCAATAAACAGACCAAGAAACTTTCAATATTTTATTGATTTAAATGTAATAATATATTTGTTTGATAATTGGTATCAAAGTTTTCATCAATCATGTAAAACTATTAGGTTACTTGATATGTTCCCGTAAACTGGCATTTCTCGAATAGATCAATTTTTCTTATTTATGCCAGGTTAATTTAGAACATTTTATACCTCTGAAAACAATTTTTCAACTGGGTCACTTGAATAGTTTTAACGGAGCGTTTAGTTAAACGCAACATGGTCATTTTGGTTGTTTTTTGCTTTTATTTTTGGTGTCTATTATTTGAAAATTTAGAGGGTGGGCCAGAAGATGACCAATGTCACATGTAAAGTACATATCAAGTTTTGAATAATTATCTCGCATAGTTAAGATTTGGCTGAGGATTATGTATGCTCAAAAAGTTGGCCCAATAGGTATAATACTATGTAATAATTCGAAAAATTGACTTGATAAGTTTTTTTCGTTTTCATTTAATTTTAAGAATGAGATAATGAAAAAGTATTTTATATACGTTTGATATTTAATTTCATCTAGTTAAGCTATGAAATTTCAATTCGAATGACTCGAATTAACATTGGATACAATAGGAAAATAAAATTTATTCAAAATATTCTAAAAAATTTAATTTAGAACAAGCTCATTTTACTCTTCCAGAATGATTACTTATTCACTTTAATTTATCACTATTTGTATTTAATCTTGGTCCTTTGAAAAATGAGTTGTAATGTCAAACGTGAATGCAAAAAATATTTTGCTTGATTAAAATAATTGACTAATGGGGTCACTAAAAGTTATTTTAATAATTTAAATTTTAGTTAGAATTAAAAAGGAGAAATGTATTTATTTGTTTTAATATCAAAAATTTCTAGAAGATGCTTTAAATTATTTTAATTTTCAAGATAAATTCATTAATTTTTATGATAGATTTTTCTATCAAAAACTAAGCCGAAAAAATGGGGTACGTCCCACTCTAAGAAATCCTTCTTAAAAGCCACCCGTCCAAATTTCACCATATCAAAAGCATATACTAAGGAGATGTCCATGTTCATTTATCAGTTGGAAAAACATTTCTAATTTTACCCAGTATATCCGATTACGGACTATTCTCTAATATACTAATATAATTCATAATGGTGATCAATTTCTCGAGCAACAAAATAAGCAAACAAGCAGCAAGGCAAGCAATTATCCAGATAAATAACTTACCGATGAATTCAAGGCTTATTTGAGCTTCCTTGCAATCACCCTGGTCATTTTAGCGAGTTTATTCTTTTGCGACTCAATTCTCTTCAAGTATAATATTCTTCGATAGTTTCTCAGTTTGAATCCCGACTCTATCATGATATTGATTCCGAGGAAAAAATAACCTTGATTAAAATTGATTAAAATTCAAATATGACCTTGGTCATATATTTTTATCAGGATATCTGAATTATTTGACTTCTTTTTAATGGGATGACCAATGAGTGCGTAATAGTATTGTTGTTCCCCAACTTCTAAGCTGAGGTCTGGGTGTTTAAATTTCATATCAATGACCGTGCTCAAATCACCAGTTAAACCGAAAACAAGAAAAATCAATCATCAAAAACAGTTGAATAAAATCGATAAATAATGTATAATTTTGTGGGACTATTATACAAGTTTCATTTGACAAATGACCTTGTTCAATTTCATTTATTCATCAAATTTAAAAAGATGGAAATTTTATTTAATAAAATTATTTTGAAAACATAGAAATTCTGAAATCAATAAGAAAGTTGACAGAACATTTCAAACACTAAAACAATTAATGAATTCCTTGATATTTCAGCCAATTTTAATGATTCAAGATTATACTCAGAATGTTGCAAGGTAAGATTATTATGGGAAGAGGTGTGTAAAAGTTTTTTCGTTCTAAAGTAATGTTCAGAAAACCCGCATTCGATTATTTGTTGATAACTGAAAAAAATTATCAAGTAAATATTCAACAAAATTAAATAAATGGAAACTCACATTAAATAAAGCGGCATGGACATTTTGCTATCCTTCGGGACAACGAGAAAAAGTAAAATGTTCCTGTACTTATTTTCAGATACGCTGAGCATATCTCTCCACTCAATCAATTTGTTAAACAAATAACAATTAACTTGCACGTCAATATTTTCTCCAAGATATCAACTCTGAAACTAATTTCACCACGAATAAGTTTGTATGTACAGCGTGTAAACCAATGAGGATTAGAAATAAAAACGTTCTCATTTATCGATCTTTTTTGTAATTTGAAAACTTTACAATTC
>JAQIXV010000753.1:0-17500 GCA_034700625.1 Tectocepheus velatus
AACACTGAGAAAAATTCAAATTAATTCTCTCTCTCTCTCTCTCTCTCTCTCTCTCTCTCTCTCTCTCTCTCTTCGTTGGAACTCTTGAACCGAAAAATTAGTGAAAATAATAATAAATTAGATTAAAATAAGTCTAAGTTTTATCCCAAAAGGAGATCAGATTTCTTAATAACTCAAACGAAATGATAGTCAGCCGAGAAATTCAGCGAAAATGAGGGTAACCCTGGTTATCCACATTTGGGATCACATGCTGTGCATTTCATAACTGATTAGTAATTAACGGTTTTCTCGTTTTTTTGATAATTCAAATGACAAAAGACATTGAAAACGAAACCATCGATTAATAGGAAATAATAACTCGATTAACGAATTATCTAATTATGGTTTTGGTGTTCGGTTCACACCTGCGGTAGTGCTTCTGCTCTTCAACTCAATTATTGGAGCCCCGGGTCTTTTTTCAAAGCGACAGATCAATTGCTGGCTCAGTTTTCTAGTGTCACGTTCGCGTCAACAGACATTTTTGTTGGTCACGTCCCGACACACCACTGGACCCTGACTATCATTTCCTGAGTGAGCCAGGTTTATTTTCTTCACCCAAAAGAGTGCCTAGATCATTTACCTATCGGAGAGCCATTGCGTACACCCATTGAATTTCAAACACCGATAAGCAGACGGTCGGTCCCATTGTTTTTAAGGCCATGGATTTTGGGATATCATATAATTATTATTCATTTTCTAATCTATTATACGTTTATTACAATTGACGGGAATTCTCTGTTTCGGAGGCAAAAAATATTTTGTTTTTCTATTTTTTTGTCTCTATTTTTCAAAAGGGCAATAATAATAGTAATCCAGGTCATTATTATTCTAATCATAATTATGATTATTATCTAAACAATTGGGCTTCAAGTCTCTGCTTTAGAGTATATCTGAATATTTAGTATATTAAGCATATATTAAGTACATATATATACACACATATATGCATATTATCTATACGTATATAAGTATTGTATAATAGAAAGCAATCATTTTTTGAGTCAAAACATTTCTAAACGCTTTCTAAACATTCCCTCAAATTAAGTAATAATTGATTTTTCATTCAAATTAGATATTCACCGGACAAATGATCAAGGAACAAAATTGAACAAGACCAAAAGGCCAATTCCTACCTGAGTTTCGCTTAGGTTGAGAGATCGAGCTAGGTCCTTTCGTTCAGCGCCCACCACATAATGGTTTTTCTCGAAGGCGTGCTCCAACTTCAGCAACTGATTGGGGCTGAAGGCTGTCCGGATCCGCTTCGGCTTACGAAACAATGGCGACAGAAAGGCGGGTATCGCCGCCGGGTGTATGTGACCACCGGAAAACTGTGGATGGCCAGGGTCCATCGGTATCATGCCTGCCAGGGGACCATGCCAGAAGGAGAAAAAACGAGCAAGGTTAATTTGGAAATTGTTTTGATATAATTGTTTTCCAATTAGAAAACATTTGGCAATTCATATGACAATGAGATTAACGACAGGGAATGTCACCAAAAAATTATTATTGACTTCATTTTGGAGACCTATAAGTGTTTATTGGCTGCAAATTGTCTCTAAATTCAGACATAATTACGAAACACATGTTTTTCTGGTTAACGAAACACTCGTATAATATATTGGATTACATTAAGAGATAAAACTAACGATAAAATCGATATTATGTTAAATAAAAGTCAATTGTTTTCATTCAAGTGATGCCAATATTTGTCACAAAAAATAAAATAATTAATTATCCGCTCAGATGTTGCAAGAATACAATCGAATCCTGTTTTCCATTGGCAATTAACAAGTTAATGTCAAATCTATCACGCTAATTTCGAAATAAATTCGAATATTGAAAAAAGTAGTAATTATTTAATTTCAATTATCATACAATTATTAACAAGGTTAAAATACGCTGGGAAACATGTTGAGCAACTTTATTCAAACTGAACAAGGTCTCAATAAACGTGGAAATTAATCGAACGAAAACAAAGAGTGGCATAAATTACATGCAATTGAAAACAGATATTAAGTAAATAATAGTCAGAAAAAAATTTGTTGTAATTAATTATCGCAAAAAATAAAAGTTTCAAAAGTATTTTCTGCTCGAATATTGAGCTCTTTTTTCAGCCGATAGCCAAATATCGAGCAAAAAATGTGATCCATATGTGGTTACGACATATCGTTAGTGACTATTAATCATTTGGTTTATTAATATTTATTTATAATAATAATTCTGTTTAAAGAAATGGTTGTCTACTCTATGTTTGTATCAACAGATAGCTCAGCACTGAGTGACTGTTTTTATTCTGTCCCCCACTCTCTCTCTCTCACTCGGAAAATGTGTGGCCAATAATAGAGACCATTAATTATTGAAAAATATGTTATTTTCAGAAAAAAATTAATTCACAATCAATTCTGAGCCAAAATATATTCACTAAATAATTCATTAATCGATACCTATCTCTAACATCACTTGAATTGTAATTGAATTGATTTTACACTCCATTAGAGTCAACAGAAAGTACTCCTTATTTGTAATAATTTTTTTTCCTCTTTAACTCCTTATTCACTAAAATATTAACGAAATTTCAATTTATTTCTTCCGTTTTGTCGAATAGTTTCGCATATTATCCGAAAATAATTTAATAAATCGTTTTTTACGTTAAGTTTTGGAAAAAAAATTCAACACTTTTTTCACTTCAAACTGATTTCTACTCAGAAATAATTTTTTACAAGAAATTTGTTTTTTGATTAACATTTCAGATAAGATTGAAATCGATTCTAATCTTCAAATTTTGAGCAAAAAAAGTGGTGAAGAAACCTATGATTTCCATTCAATTACAGCCAATAAAAAAAATCTATTCCTGCAAAACCATTGATTAAAACTTCAGCAAAATCTTCAGCAAAACCATCAAAACTTATACGACTTTAAAGGGAATCCACAAAAAAGTCTTAATAATAAAGATTGTGATTAAGACATGAATTTAATGCCAAAAAAAACGAGAAAACACTCAAAAGATTTATATTTTATGAATGGTTTGTGTGTTTAGTCTGGAGTCTAATCTCAAAATAAATATACGAAATATACAAATAAATTAACTCCGATTACAACAAAACGTATATAATATATAAAAACTAATTAAAATATGAGTCAAATAAAAATCTTTTACTCATTTTTCTGGTGTTTCTGAATATATAATATACAGACATTTTTTTGTGCCTTAATTTGCATTCATGTGCTGAAAGAGGACCAGACTTTTAATGGTTAATAAATTTTTCGCCTCAGCTCTGGCCTCGAACTCTGGATGAGCCGGGAGTCTGAAATATGGACGAAACCCTTCCCCCTCTTGTTGTATGAGAGATAACACTCTTTTTTTCATTTAAATGATATACAAATCTTAAATAAAACTCAATTTTCTTCAATAAATATATTCAAAAATAATTGAATGAATAAATTCATATAAAATCAAATTCCAATGGATTTTATGATTTATAGGAAACAAATTAATTTTGAATTTAATATTTAATAAATATTTTTGGATCTCATGTGAAAAAAAATAATGACTCGGAATCTATTGAATATTAATATTGAATATTATATTGAGTTTCGCTTAAAGAGAGGGATATAGAGAGAAGAGAAACATAAATAAAAATTATGAAAATATGCGGAAAATTAGCAAAATTTTGATTTGACTTTACGTCAATTCAAAAAAAATGAATTTTCAATTTGAAACCTATTTTCTGATTAAAAGTCAGTATTTTTAGTCATTTAATGAAATGTTTGGGAAAAAAATTTATTTTAAGACAAAATTTTTTACACAAAAATCGTAAATACCGTGAAATCTATTGGCGAAAGGATTGGCTCTCAATAGCCAGGGATAGAGAGCCACCGCCTGGTGATAGGGTTGAGGTATTGGTGACATGTGCTGTGCCGCGGCTGCCATCATCATCTGGTGCTGGAACTGTTGAGACGTGTGTTGGCCCATACCCGGATGAGTGCTGTGCGACTGTTGGCCGAACGCATGACTGGCCCGACTCTGGTCGAGGTATGGACTGCTGGCCGACCCGTTGGCCATATGTATCGGCGAAGGCGTACTCATTGGCGACATATTGGTTGCGCTTCGGTTAGACGGCGACAACTGTCGGCCCATTTGTGGCGAGCGTTCGCTCAATCGGTGGTTAATCAATGGCGGAGACACTGACCGGACACAAGACACCGGCGAATGTCTGGACTTGTGCTGAGCCGACGACACCCGTGGACTGTGCCGTTCGGAGTCTGAGTGACAGTCACTTGTCGTACGACTACTACTGTTTCGGCCGACAATTGAGTCGATACTGAAGGCCAGTTTCGGCTCAGAATTGTTTGTTGAGGAAGTGGTGGTCGCGGAGTGGGCTGTCATGTGGCCGATCATCATATTTAACGCCAAATAAATGATTTCGTATTTAAAACAAATGTCTTATAAATAGATAAAAAAAACTTTTCGTTACTTTTGGTCACAAAATACACACAAAAAAACATAAAACAAAACAAAACTTTTCTTTTGATTCAAAACAACGGAAAACAAAATCAAAACTTTTTTATTCAAAAATGAAAACAAAATTAAAATCACTTTAATATTGAATTCTTCCAAAACTGATCAGGGTGCTGTCCTTTTTATGCATACAAATAGTTATTTCATTAATAATAAAGTTTTTTATTTAAGTTTTTTTTCATCAAATTTATGATTAAATGTATTCCTTCGATGGCTATCCTGTCGGAGGCCTTCCTCTCCTCTCCTATGAGTCCCAACTCTCTCTCACTTTTAATCTCTTGGATTCAGTAAACTCTGTGCCGGTATTCAAGAGGTTTGGCAACACATTTGTTGTGCTGAGCGATGGCTATAACTAACACAACTGACGGCACATCACAACTACATAATAGACAACAAACAGCTCAGGAATAAAAACTCTGGAAACGCTTTACAGCACTCCGTATGCCATAAGCAAATCATTTTGGTTTATCACCTTTAGGGCAATTTTCACCACTACTCCACTCCTATTGGATAAACGGGTCTTCAATTGGGAAGGGCTTACCATTCCGTTGGCATTGATGGCGAAGAACAGGAGTGAGAGTCGCGGATAGCGAGTGCTGTGCAGAAACAAAACACTGGAGCTGTTGTGCAGCTGATCGGTGAACATTGCGCACACCACACCACACCACACACTCAGATTTTTGGCTAGCTCAATTAAAATTGACCATAACAAATTATCTTATATATTATTGATAACACTCTTCTCCTATAAGCGATTAATTATAGCCAAGGAATTAAATTACCACTACATGAGTGAAAATTACCATAATCAATTAAAATCAAGAAGAAGAAAAATGTTTATGTGCATGCTAATATAATATATAAGCCAAATATTTGAGTAAAAGTAAAAATTCCAAACCTGGACTCAAAATATAAACAGGGTATCAATCATTTTAATGGCTTCACTTCTTCTACAGAAGAAATTCTTCACTCGAATTGAAGAGAGAAAGTGTTGATCACCTCTTTTACACAGAAAATGCTCCTGTTTAAATTACCTTTTACCATGTTTATTGCCCTGGCCAATTCCTGAATAATAGAACAAAACTCTTTAAACAAGTTGTAAAAACTTAGTGTTGAATAACGACTGACAAACCCCTCCAGTGTTTGAGGGCTCAGAATAACAGTTGAGAATCGAGAGTCGACTCCAAAACTAGAAACACATTATTCACGACTTCGTATAGACTCTGAAAGAGCCAAAAGTATTGCATAATTTTGAGACCAATTCTAAGCATTTCTTTTGGCAGAAAAACCTAATAAAAAGGTCTGAGAAAAGAGGGGAACAGTCGTCTATTATGTGGTCGTTAGACGTACAGGATTATGGTGTGCCCTCAAACTCTCAACAGTAGTTCCACTGGCAATAGACATATCCATTGAAACGACTTATTTATTATACAAAATATTACATTTGATTGTCTATTACGACAGCTTTTAAATAACTTCAGCAAAAAAATGAGTATAACTTTTGAGTCAATTATTAAGTATTGTGTTCTGAGGGCACAGAATATGTTTATTATTAGGAAAAATAAATACCAGAATATCATTATTTTTGCTGTAATTTCGGTGTATTTCTTGAGTTAATTTTCCAAGACTTAAGACAATTCTCGCCATTTGATGGAAACTGAGCCGTCAATAGAGACTACTCTCCTCTGTTCTGATGGCTCTGATGGCTGGCCAATAAGCACCCCATACGGGGAACATAAATGGCAATCAATGTCTAACCATTTTCTATGTGTTTAATACGTTTGTTAAGGCTATCAACTGCTGTGGGGTTAGCCAGGGATTCAAACAACCAATTATTTAAAATTCAACCTAGCTCAAACTTGAAGCCGATTCTATCAAATAATTTAGGCTGATAACAAATTGTTCTTGGTTAAATTCTGGTTAAAAAAAAGTTCTAAGTAGAAATCCGTGGGTTTGAGCTTGCTAAATCTGTTTTTGCCAGTTAGAAACCTGGTTACCCCCTCCCCACGGGCTGAGCGCTATTTTGCTCTTTTGATTGAACAGTCAATAGTCTGGTGTTTATTGTATGAGAGACTCAACTAATTTTGATAAAGATTTTCAAATTAGTAGCCATTCTTTCGCTGGAAATTTGATTTGAGTTGACTTTTGAGCCCAAAGTCATTAAAATTTTAAATTTTTTTTATTTATGTTTTTCTTCAGAGAAACAAAATTGACTTAAAAAGCGTTTTCACTCCAAAAGCAAACCATAAGAGCTGTCAGTAAAACACAAATTGTATGAAATATTTATTATAAAAATATAAACTCAAAAAACTATCGATACATACATTAATTTGTTTGGAAATACTTTGAAAGCCATTCATTCAACTCATTTGACAGACATTTCACACAATTTTCTATTGAAATGTAATTTTTGTTTAACTTTTGTTTCTCTTTCGCCGAAAACTCAAATAATATGTTAATATTTTCCGCACTAATGAAGACCCGGACTATTGTCTCGGAAATAATAGTTGAGCTTAAAATTCATTTACGAAAAAAAAATAAGAAATGTTTCCATAATTGGGAGAGACATCAGAAGACATAGGACTGACTGCTAATGAAAAAAAAAGATAATTTACTTCTAATGACACCGAATATTAACTTTAATTAAAGTGAAAACTCGACGAAAAAAAGCGAAAAATTATTTAAATTTTATTAAAAAAAAAGTTTTCAAAAGAAACTCAAAAACAAAATATAATTTTCTTCTCCGACGACAGAAAACATTAGATAACAACAAAATACTCAAACAATTAGCGATGAGATAGCGATAACAGAGAGCACAGACATCAACAGTGAGAGCACAGGTATGTCTTATTCTAGACATAATAAAAATTAAGCCAAAAATTAACATAATATTCAAATAAATGAAAGCCTTTTTCCACTTCTAATTATATGTCTTATGTCTTATGATTTTCTTATAGCCCTATCCCTCTGTCACACAGAGACAGCACAGCATAAAAATTATTCAAATCATTGATACGGAACTCAATATAAATGAAAAGGAGAAGTCCCTGTAATACAAGAAATAGTGTTAAACACAACTAAAAAAAATAATTTATATGACAACAGAGTTATGACAGTCAGACCAGAATTATAATCATTTAAACTATTAGTTTAAGCGATAATTTGCTTCGCAATAGACGTATAATAACAGCTAATTGAAGGCTTAACGAAGAGGACGGCACTCATCGTCATTAGGACACAACTGTCGGAGAGGACTCTCCAACACAAAGATATATTCATTAGTCAAGAGTCGAGGTCTTTAATTATGTGTTTTCCTCCAATTTTTCTTTGGGTATATTTTTGCTGTGAATTTCTCGCTAATAGTTGGATCTTGCTAATCTTGGTGATGTGTCCAGGACATCGATTTCATGAATTTTACCAAGCTATTTTTAAACAAAAATCGATTCGACAATTTAAAACTTATCAAGTTATGTTATTTTTTCAATAAAGTTTTCATTTGTTCTAGTTAGAATTAGTTTGAGTGATTTAAATGTCCTTTTGTCGAACCTGGGAGGTATTTTTCTTTTGTTTTTCCCTGGCGATTCACCTCGCTGAATTTATTTCTCATTAAGAGGAGAGCTAATGAAGATTTCCAGAAATAATTTGGTGAACAATATTTTTAGCCATAATTTTCACATTAATTAATGATTTTTCGAGTATTTGTTGGGAAAGTATCGCTAATTAAGTCTATTTCCTCAATAATCAGCGATTATCACAAATAATGACATTTTATGACAATTTTTGGCTCAATTTTCTCATAACTTCTCAACAGTTCTCATATCTGTCGCCAAAAAACAAAACAAACTTTTTTTTGAGTCAAACAAAAATAATTTCTCAAAAATTATCGATTTTTTATTCATTTATTCATTTTATTGTTTCGTAAACATGTGCTTGGTCATCCGATCAGACCAAATAATCTTCCTTAAGAATTACAAACCTGATTATTAAGGTAATTAATTGCTGGGTAATAGATACAAAAATTCACATAAATTAGATAAAAATTCAAATTAATCTAGTTAGTTCAACTGTAACAAAACGGTATAAAATGTAAATTAACATGGACATTCATTGAAATCTAAAACCATTTAATTTTGTATACATTTTGCACAAAAAAATAATGAAATCTTAACATTAGATAAAAATATTACAAACTGTAAGTTATTGTCAAAAATGTTTTAGTTATAGTCAAGAAATTTGAAAAATTATCATTGAGCTCGGACAGGCGATCAAGTAAGGTTAATACTTGATTACCTGTCCGACCTCAATGATAAGTTATCAATCAGAATTTTATATTTAATAATTTCAAAAAAAATTTACCAAGCTAAAACTAAAACAATTATCCTGATGAAAAAAAAATTAAACTATTTATTGACAACTCGTGTGCATAACAGGTGTGTGTAAACGACTGGTCCCTAAGGAAACACATCTCTATTTTTAATGACTTAATATAACTGACAGTTCATTGGAAGTGATGTTTGACTTTAAATATGAGTTTTTATTTTTGTTGTTATATTTGAGTTCAATATATATAAAGAGATTTAAAAATTTGCAAATAAGTTGAGATAAACGTCTCTCTCATACGAATAGATTAGTTTCCATTTGAGAGGAACTGACGGTTCAGTTAAGGCTTTTGAGGAGACGTTATCGAAGGGCCGACACAACAACAACACACACTTCAAACGCCAAGGAGTTTGTGATATGTGTTTAGGGTTTTCATATAATTTTCATATGAATATCAAAAAGTCTGTTATAAACGAGAATTTTTCTGACAGTTTTCTGGCAGTCATTTTCCCAGGGCTTACACGTAATGAGGGGTTCAGACAAATGGTGAGCGCCTTTTGTTTGGAACAACTCATCGCTAATTCTCATCAAAGATATTGATTGTCTTAAGACGGATGGGGGTATGGCCAGGGGTCTACTCAAGATAATCGACCCAGGTTAAGTTTTGGATAATTTATAATTTGAACATGTTGGCTTAAATTTAATTTGATTTACTGTTTTAGATGACCTTGTTTATTTGATATTTGTTTCCATTCATCACCTGATTAATGGAAATTCTGAAAAAAACTTTTAAACTTTTTTTCTCTCAAAACAATTAAAACCTTTAAAAATATGATTTGTATTGAGTCTTATATTGGGATCAATTTGGTTAAAAAATCAGTCGTTCCCCATAACGCCCAGTCCTCAACTGTATCCTTGGCTATCAGAAAATCCTTGGCTATTATGGCTCTTGGGATCTGACGGACAAAACTATCGGCAATTTAATGAGTGATCAGTCGTTTTAAAGGCAATGAAAAAAAGTTTTTTTGGAGTTTAAAATGTTTTCCCAAAAAGTAAATCAATGAATGAATAGTTTGATTACAAACACAAAACTGTTTGCTATTTGTGTTGAGAGGAGAGAATGTTTAGCAACAAATAGTGATGCGATAGGAGAGGAACGGACTGCCAATTAAGTTGTCATATGTTAGCAATACATCTGCCAATTATATACCACAACTACTCCTAAACACCAAACAAAAAGAGCACAGAATATGGCAAAAAAGTCTATCAAATTATAATAGCATTGAAAGGAACAGCAGATAATGTGCTTTGTTTGCAGTCTTTGCCATTAATTATGAAGAAAAACGTTTTCCTTTATCTCCAAAAAAAAAATATTTCAATTTTTTTCAATTCAATGATTTCTTTTGCAATTCTATTGAATGGAAATTCAAATTAATTTGTAATGAAAACCAATTTTCAATTGTTATTCAGAAACTAATTGACAGATATTTTGTGCTATTTTTCCGCTAAAAAATCAAATGTGAAGTCAATATAATAACTGATTTAATCAATTGTTTGAATGGTTTTCATTCAAAGGATAAAATACTTCATTAAAAAAGTGTTTTTAAAAATAAAATTTCTTTTAATAAATCAAAAAAACATTTTATCAAAAGAAGAAAAAACTAAATAAAGAAACGAATAATAAGTTTTACCTAATGTTGAGACAAATCATATGAGAAATACTTATTGAAAAATCTTGTAATTAATGCGAAAACCTTTTACTCAAATAAAAAACATTTTCAGTTCATTAAAAATTCCTAATAAGACATCAAAATCTGTCAATAGTTTCAAACATTTTTTTATTTTGAAAACATTTTGCAGAAAAAAATTGGGAGAAATTCCGTATAAAAAGCGTATAATACGTATAATCCCTATAATTAATGTATATTTTACTCAACGATTAAGTTATCTAATTGTCTGACAAAATGAAAATACTCTGACATATAATACTCGTTATAATACTTATTAAAAATGTATTTTTTCTCCTCTTTTTCCGTTAATGAGATGGAAATCCCCATTAGTTTTAAGCCTTTGGTTTCGCCAAAAATCATTTGACTTTTAAAATTCAATTTGTTTTGAATCTAATGAAACAAAACTCAGCTATCAATTCGACTTTTTATCTTCATTTTGGTGTCAATTATATGGCTTTTAATTCAGCCTCGGATTTCAAAAATTGACATTTCTCCTAATTCTCTTAAAAATCTAGCAAATTAGGTATCCCTGAGCCTTCAAAAGCTATTTATCCTTGTTAATTGACTTCATGGCTTTAATCCGATTAATACATAATTTATTTATTTTTCTTTAAAAATATATATATTTCTAAACATTTCTCTAAACGCTTGAAAAAGTTTGAATTCAAATTCAAATTTCGTGTTTAACACATATTTTGTAAGAAAATTATTTTGAAAATCAATTTGAAAATCAGAGCTTAAGTCTAAAGACAGCACAGAATAAACACAATTAAAGTGATTTAACGCCAAATGTTTTGAACAAAATTTTTTTTCTCCTTTAAATACATGACTTTCGAGACCAGACTTTTGTGTCTAAATGTACTGAAAATTGGATTAATTTTTCCATTAGTTTCAGTGATTGTGTTGTTTCGCACAATTACTCTCTGTTTTGATTTGATCTCTCAAATTGAGAAACAGTTAGAGAAAAGACTCATTTCCTCTAATCATCAATCAGTCGATTAGGCTTACAGTAGAGGCCAGTCTCTGGAGCGGAGGGTCTGACCATAACTCATATCCCGAGAGCGAAGACCCACTCCTCTCAGCCCTTTTTCAGCTAAAAGTATATAATTTTCGGGTTTTCCTATCAATTGTCTGAAGAAATTGTTTTTCAAATTTCAAACATTATTCAGACATTCAATGGGTTTACTATCGGAGAGGACCGGATTGTATGGGACGGACAGAGACCCGACTGTTTCTATTCCGTAAATAACTAATTGAAATCAAATGATTCATTCAATACATTAAAAGGAGTGAAAATATATTATCATTGAAATACATTAACGTATAGTTTAGGAGCACTTCTCCTCTCTAAACACGATATCCATTACACACACCATTAAGTGCTGTGTTTTTCACTTTTAAATCAATTGTTTTGCTTATAATTATAGTTGAATAAAAAAAAATATTCTCAAGAAATTAAACTTGATAAAACTTCAAATTAAAACTAATCAGGGTGATAAATCATGGGTAGAGCACAGGAAAGGCTGCAAAAAAGGAGAACATAATAGCCATTCCTTCTGAACGTATTATGCGATAATAAATAGTAATTTTGTTTCAAAAAAAATATATATAACTTATTGTCAGGAACTGAGTCATGACTCCGGCATTAAATGCCTGCGAACCCTATCCCCAGAGTTCCTGTTCTCTGAGCCTAAAGTTTTTCTTCTCTTCTAATTTACACTAATTTTGGTAATCAATTATAAGGTATACCCTATTCTGTGCTCAAAAATTATTTTCAGATCAATTTTTCAAAAAAACTTGAAATATGAGTAACTATTTTTCGAAACAAAATGTTATGTATTTTTCTCTCTCTTTCTGTCTCTCTCTCCCTCTCATTGAATATCAAGATTTCAAATACAAAAAAAAAATACAAAAATATATAAGACTTTCCTTTCGGTCTGAAAATGATATATGTTTTTCTCATTTAGCGCTTAAATGAATAATAATTTAGTAAATGATCTTTGAATTAGAGAGAAAAAGTTCACTGATCATTTGAGAGTATCAAATAATTCATATAACAATAATTAATGGCATTCAATAAGTTATAGACTTTTATTGCTTTTTGAATATCAGAGAAAAGTATTTATAACTTTTGATTTGAGACAAAAACAGAAACAAATTAATGATTTGTTTCGTGAAAATGACTGTAATTTTCAATCCTAACAGACGTTCCCTTAAAACTGATATTCATTTTTCAATTTCATATGAATTTTAAAAATAAATTTAAGGGAAACACAAAAAACCAAATAATAATTTATTTCTTCAAATGGTGTGAAAAAATCTGGATATCCATTAAAAATCATTACTTTACTTGTATTCCGATTTCAAATTACCCGTAGCTCAGGGATGGACAGGTGTTCCCATCCATTTAATCATAAAAAATACCAAGATCCTTCACTTAAATCCAACTAAACTAGATAAAATATCATTGGACTTTCTCATAGTAACTTCCAAGAATTTCACCATGAAACTTTCTCGAACTTTGCTCTATTAAAACTAAAATAGTTAGATAGTCAGCACCTACCCTTGCCCATCCATGACAAGGAGTTTATACGAATCATTAGCACAAAACTACTATTCATTGAATTTTCATTTGTTTTAAGCCCTGAGCTATGAATTCAAAGGAGAAGATCGACGGCGCTATTGAAACGGACAGCACATCTCACAGACAGCACAAGAACAAAATAGTCAGCTAATAGACGGTTCGGGATATCATTTCTCAAATAACATCAATAATTATGAGTTAAACACAAGATTTTAATATAAAATACTTCTCCTCTGAATACAGCTATTTAGCGATAAACTCATACCAATTATAATTAGATTTAAAATGAATTTTATTTAATACTAATTATTAGTTTGTCTGACAATAAAATACAATTTAAACTCTTCTTATCAGTTGTTCCTCTCCTCTGAGAGAGAGAAAACCCCATTTGAGATAATCGTCTCAAAGATTATTATTTATTGCATTTTTTTCTATCACTTCTTCTTCTGATTATCTTCTGATTGCCAATCGATGGCTCAGAATAAGGGGAACAGAATACCAGAGGACTGAACCCAAGATGAAGAAGAAAAATAGATTTACTTATTATACAGATTTGATTATAAATGGTCTCTAATAGCGACAAAAGTCTCACACATTCTCTTCTGTCAATTCATTATAATTATGTTTTTTTTTCATACATTAAATGCTATTCATTGGGGAAACACACTCTACAGGTCTGTCCGCAGAACAGAATTGTAATTATGTTTTATTTAATGCAATTAATTATTTGATAAACACAACAATTATCCAATTTTTGAGCCTTTGATTGGTTCAGTGCCGTCGGTATTACAGGCAAATAGCTATTATAAAAAGTTGATAGCTAACTTTTATAACGCATCAATAACTATCAAGAGCGTTGATCGAGAGCATAAAATAGGCAAAACTTGAGTTTTACCTTGATTAAACATTTTATCTGTATGATTCTGAGAATTTTAACTTGTTCATTTACTTGAATGTTGATTTGGATGAGAGGTTTGACTGTATTCTTATCTACGAAACGATTCCCTGAAGAATGATTCGGATGCTATCAAAACGTTTAACTTTTTTAAATGACTTTCAGTTTAAAAATTATTATCAAAATTTTTTTTTCGTTTAAAACTCAATTTTCACTCAAAATATGTCTTAAACTGCAATTTAGTCCCAAAAACACTGTTTTTATTCGCCTTTTTGTGGCGGATCTCCACTTCAGAGTCGATCGATATCTAGATTAAGACAATTCATGAAAATCTTAATTTAAAAAAAAATTATCAAAATTCCAAGATTTCCCTAAATTGATAAACAATCATGGTCACAGCCCAAACTCAATTATCAAGGAAACTAATGTCTGCATAAATTTGAGGTAAAAAAATCGAAAATCAAATTAAAATTTAATTAAATTTTACTCAAAAAACAAATTGTTTTTTATTTATTTGCAAAACAAAAAAATCTCTTTATTTTTCAAAATTGCGGCCAATTTTCAGATAAATTTGAGTCAATTTTCTTATAAATAATATTAGTTTAGGAAATATGAGGCAAAACCTGTTAACAGATTAGTTTCGGAGCGAAAATAAAATATCAAAAAAACAAAACCAAAAGAAAAACTTTATTTTCATTTTTTATATATATTTTTCTTTAATAAACAATTAATTACTTATCATTTGTTTGCTTTTGAAGCATAAAATTAGTTAAACTATTAGACTCTAAGCGATGAATATGTAAATACACTGTTTTCAGGGCACAGGGCATAGTACGGGAACTCAATTTACTTGAAATCAACGGGAAAAACATCAAAAACAGGAGAAAAGTCCCAAAAACTTAATCAAAATTTTTCTTTTGACAAAACAATAATTGAATTCAATATTCTTTAGGAAAATAAATGAATAATAAATATTTTGATTCAATTTTTTCTGTTCATAAGAAACAACAGAATATTTTCTATTCATTTCAATAATTATCTTAAATTCAAATCTTTTACATCAAATGATTGCAATAATAATCGAGAATTACATTTGATTTTAATCTTAATTCACTATTTTGTGGCAAATAATTGGAAATTAATCTAAGGTTCGGGTCTCGGAAACAGAGGAAAAGCGGTTCCATTACTTCTCACAAACAAGTGGTAGACCCCTAACAGACCCCTCACAACACACACAGATCTCGAGCACAGAATATGAATAATAAGATAAAAAAGATTTTTCTTTATTTTTTCAAATCATCCAAAGAGTGGGGCTTAAGGTCACATCGGATTTGGGATCAGATATATAATTAGCTCTCAATAGGAGGGGAGAGAGAGAGAGAGAGAGAGAGAGAGAGAGAGAGAATCTTAAAGATTATATCATATTTAGAGAAAGTTTTTTAGTTGAGTCTCTGGTCTGACAAATAGCTGAGCACTGGTCTCATGACTTCATGACTATCGAGACTCAAAAATCTGTTTAAAATCTCTGTTCGTCTGTTATTTTCGATACAATTCCTGGAAATTTTGGTTTCATATTATTTTCTCTTATCTCCAAATATGAAGAAAATAGTTATCAAGTCTTTCGAGAAAAATATCGAAATTAATTATTTATTGCATCGCTTAGTAATATATGATAATCAATGGGGTGAGCAAGGTAGTCTACTCTTCGATAAACTATAACAAACCACACACTATCCTATATCAATTAATAAGGTTATATTTGAGCAACATCAATTTTTCATTGCATTGATTACTGTTCTAAACCTAGCGTGATAATATTACTTATTGATTTGGCTATTTGAAAACAATTCAAGTAATCTTGGTTACGCCAATACCTACGAACAACACTCAGCACTCATTTATTAAGTATAGTAATTAAAAAACAATTTTTTGATGAATTATTATAAGTTATTATCAAAGCGTTTTGGTTCTCAAAAAGATAATTAATTTTAAATTTTTATTATTATTCAACACTAGATATGGGGACATACACTCATAGATGTTCAGTGTTTTCACTTGGCGTTTGAAAAATCGTTTTCCAAGACTTTTATCAGATTCAGACTCAAACTGAACGGAAAAATAAGGAAAATCTTTATTCAAATCGTTATCCAATTGTAAACTCATTTTCCGATTTCTATCTTTCATTTGATGAATGAATGGATGAAATTATTTTTTTTCAGACAATTTTCAGATATAATAATAACTAAGAAATTGTTTTTTTCTTTAACACAAAGAAAATTCAATTACACGAGTAATTAATTTGATCAATAAGCTAGATCAATTTAGCGAGAGAAAGAGAGAACAAGATTTCATCAGGTTAAAATCCAATTGGAATGTGAGGATTACCTTGGTAATTTGATCTTGTTAGCTCGTGGTTTTCCTGAACGCATATGGAGTGTTAACTAATATTATTTAATGGGGTCACCAAGGGCAAATGTTTTCTAACCAATAATTTTAATCCTTTTAAAAGATTGTTTACATTCCTGAAACAAAACAACCAAGCTAAAACTATTTGTAACTATTCAATAAATACTGATTGTGTAAATAAACACCCTGATCATCAACCGAGGAGAAAGTCCACTCGAATTGCAGGCTTAAAGTTTACGCAATAGGTTTGCAAACAGTTTAAGACCGAAATGAAAGCAAAAGTGAAATAAAATCCTTAGAAAAAAAATCTTAAGGTTTGACTCAATTCTGAAAGTTATATGACTTGTGTTTCGCTTGAATTAAGGGACCGGACGGCTGTCGGACCGCACACACACTCAAAGCCGAAACACTGGGTCTATAACTCGTCTATAAATTACTACAATATTTATACTGTATTTATAGCGATTATAAATGGTATTAAACTGACACTTCTTTTGGGCACTGGTAGGCATACCGAGAGTGAGAGGAGAGGACTCACCGTTTTTTAGGGCCCGCTTACGGTTCGTGTTTCTCAGACCATAAAAACGATTAAATATTTTTCTCTCCAAAAATGCTTTTAATTGCTTTTGAGGACTGAATTTCTGTTTGTATTTCCAATATTTATATTCTGAGCTATTAATTACACTTATTTCTCAATTTTGTTCTAGATCCCATCTGGGCTGTCCAAGACAATCAAGCTAGTCTTATTTAAACTAGGCATTTTTTTTATATGCGGAATCGTTTGAAGTTTGAAATCAACTTTTTATAGTTTTATGTTATATGTAGTGCTGACCACATATAACTAGTTTATTTTCAATTAACACTGATCAAATAAATCCAGATCAATTTTGTTTCTATTTGAATAATTGCCAGAACAGTTGAAATTGATTTAAAATCACACATAAATCTTAGAGATATCGTCTAATTTCTGTTTGAATTATATGTGAAAACAAATTATTTGTTTATTT